>OX030959.1:7812731-7832731 GCA_943735955.1 Piscicola geometra | reverse complement strand
AAAAGATTATAATTATTGAACTATTCTTTTCCAACAGCTAGTTGAATCATGCTGTGACTTCTTGAGGCAGAATCTTCAAGCAAGCAACTGCCTCGGCTTCGAGTGGTTCTTCCACCTCCACTCCCTCGAGGACCTCGAGAAGGAGGCTCAAGTCTTTGCCATTGACAACTTTGACACAGTGCTCGAGTGCGAGGAGTTCATGAAGCTGCCAGCAGAACGACTTGTGTGGTATTTGGCGTCGTCGGAACTCGAGGTGAACAGTGAAGAACGCCTCTTTGAGTCGGTCGTGCGGTGGACACAAAGTCATCCCGAAGAAGAGCCTCTGATTTGCCACGTCTTTGAACTGATCAGATACCAGTCCATGCCACCCACCTACATCAGGGACACAGTATTAACCTCTGAGCACTTCACATATTGCAGTCGATGTGCTTCACAAGTCAAACACCTCCTTTCACCTCCCATAAACGGCCACCTACATCTTCCAAGTCCTGAAAACCACTGTCTGGTTCCGAGGCCTTCAACCCTCGCCAGAGAGGCCCTCTTGATCATGGGCTACGACCTGAACCAGGGCAGTGGCTTCATGAAGAGCTACATCCCGTGCAAGGAGAAATGGTCGACCATCTACCAGACCGACCTTCCATGCGCACTGGAAGGCTCCAGCATGCTGACCATGGGCGACGACATCATAGTCACGGGAGGGCTGAGGAACGGAAGGGCAGTTTCCGACGTCTGGTGCTACTCGTCGAAGACGAAGGAGTGGCTGCCACTGCCTCCGTTAAACAAGCCTCGATCATTCCACAACTGCGTCATGTGCAACCAGAGTCTCTTCATCCTCGGAGGGACCAACATGCTGATGGGAGACTTGAGGAAGTCTCCCGCCCTTGACTCGGTCGAGGAACTCGATCTCTCCGAGATATGTGAGCATCTGGCAAGCAACAAGACCCTCTCAGAAGCCTACCAAGACCGCATCGAGAACCCGAACTGTTCCGGAGAGATGGACCTGAAGTGGAAGTCAGTGGCGAGCATCCCGTGCCCGAGGGTCAACTCGAGTGCAGTCTTCTTCAACGACATGATCATCGAGGTAGGCGGCACGCAATATGGCATTCCAGTGATGCGCATGGAGACGTACAAGTGCTGCAAGGCTGGTCAGGAAAGTGTCCCGTGCAGGAATGGCCTCAGCAACAACTTCGTGTCAGGCGAGCAGTTTGTGCTGCCCGAGATCGTCGAGGCGTGCAAGGTGGTCGTGTGCAGGGAGCAGATGTTCATCCTCTGGAAGGGCAGTCTCAAGTTCATCCTGATGGACCCGCTCAAGAGGGTCTTCAAGCACCTTCCCAGTCCCTCGCAGGCAGGCTTCAACTGCGACATGGCCGTCATCGGCGACCGCATTTACCTGGTCTCGTGCAACTACCTCGACGCCTGCCCCTCCTCCTCCATCCAGACCACCATCGAACGCTTCGACACCACGACGGCCACTTGGACGCACGTCTCCAAAGCCATCGACATCGCCTCCAAAGACATACACTGCTTGACTCTCAAAATCAGATAGTCTCTTCTGCATACACGCACTATCTTCCTTTTTCGTGTTTCGTGGCTTTTGAATAATGGCAACGATTTTTTATATTTTTTCATGAATTTGCATTTATTTGTAAATATTTATATCGAAAATTCCTTGTCTGCAACACCAAGATCATTTTACGAAGAAAAAACTTAAAATGTTGTCTATGACACATTAACTGTTACTGAGTAACAACATACCGACAACATGTTAAAATGTCTGAAAAAAAAAGATCACACTTCGGAACTTCGATCATTAGTAGCTATCATTGGTGAGAATTTTAAGAAAACCCCGGAATTAAGTATTGTGGGCTGAATGATTGAGAGGGCCGATGGAGTTGAGTTGAAGAACTTTTATTGGTAAATCAAATCGTGAAAGGCATCTGATCTTAATTATTTCCCCCCTTGTGTATCATCATCATCACCGCACGTATAATTCTTATAATCTTGATAGCCATCTTCATAAAGAAGAATTCGAATTCATTATAAAAACGTTAATTGAGGATGTTTTACTTTTAATTGCAACGTTTACGTAACTATTTTGATACTAACACCTTTTCAATGAACATCTAAAAAGAAATAAGACCGAAACTCTACCAATTAAGTATGGTCATGGGGAATCCCTAAAATCTCTAGCTTCCTTTCTAAGGAGAAAGACTATCCTCATAAACATCCATCCATTTAAAGTATAGATTGTACAGAATGTTTATAAGTGCCACACTGCATAAATAATTATTTTGTCAAGAATTCATTCTTAAATTGAAGTTTCTTATAGTAAGGTTGATAAAATTCCAACTGCTGAGTTAATTAATCACGTTAAACTTATTTAAGAATTGAATTGCTAAAAAATATTAGCTTCTATTCTTTCTCAAACAGATTTTGAAACCTTCCACAGTCAGAAACTTCTTTACAAGCAGCCAGTCTCAATAAGAGTGAGATGTCCTGCTCAGGCTATGAAAACTCTTGCCCTTCGAACGTCTATTCTGGAAGCTCTTCCAACGTTAGATGCATTCTGCATCTTGTATAACGTTTAGCTTGCATTAAAAAAATAGACTGATTTCATTTTGGCAGTTTCTAAAGCAATTAAATTGTGTTTGTAATTATTAAAGGCAATTTGCATTCCAGTCATATTTTTCAATTGTTTTACGTAATCTTTTATTTAACATAATTTTTTTCCTAAATTGACATATCTTAATGTCACTTACAGTATCACATTGAAGACAATTCTGGCATGATACCATCGTTCTCAGCCATGCCTATAACTGCCAACACCGTTTCTAGTTCTTTATCGCCAAATAAGTGGGTTCCCAGAGACGCTCTACAGCTGACAAGAGAAGACTCTGCCAGACTGCCTCGTTGGGTGACCATCAGAGATGCCGTGCAACCTCCCATCATCATGCAGCCAGAAAGAAACTCTCTAGCTAACTCATTTTCATGCTTGCACGATTTTGAAATGGAAGAATCTTGTCCCACAGTCACCATCAACCCTCCCATTTTCCCTTCCTGTCACTCATGCATGCCAAACTTTCCCAACTATATTCTTCCTCTGCAAGGAACTCGATTGGACTACAACAAAATACCAAATCACTGGTTCATGGCTTCCGCCAGACCATGTCAAGGCTTTAGTGGTGTCGAATACATGTAGTTTTGCAATTGTAATAAATCGGAAAAAATAAATTGTGAATAAATAGTTCGTAAAATATTTATCTAAAAAATTATTTACAATGTTTTTTAACAAATAAACATTCAAAAATTTCAAAAATTTATATTTATAAATATTTTTTTCAAATAGTTTTTTGAAATGTTACCAAAAAATAGTTAACTTAGACACAATATTTCAAAGAAACTTATTATATTTAGTATCTTTGTTAGTTATATAAACTAGTGTTGATGATTTCAGTTCATTTTCCGTCGGATTTTCTAATGGCTGCCAATCTCTCTAGATGGATAGCCTTAGAATATCGAAAATTCATATAATTGATGAAATTATTTAACATTTTTAGCCATAAAGGAACTAACGTGGTAAATCTTTACTTTTGTTGGTATAATCAATGGCGATAGCAATTTTGTTAAACGGTCGCTTATTTTTATAAAATTAGAAATGAGCATTTACCAATAATAAATACATTTATCAATCGTTTCAAATTGTATTCCGAATAGTTTAATAATTTAAATTTTTTTCGACACGTGTTTTTCATGTTTTATTATGACCTTAAATATTAACGAGATGTGATGCTTATTTGCATAGTTCATCTGATGACGAGGATGACATTTATATTTTATCTGATCTCGTAAATTTACATTTCTTTTGAGAAATGATGTTTATTATGCATGTATTAGCTGAACTTGATGAAACATACAACTGATCTCACAATTTAATAAAAATTTAGTCACCATGATGAGAATATTCTCCTGAAAGCTGTGATGCATTTAAACTACCATACCAAGATCTCTGATGTGACAACATAATTCTATTAAACTATAATCAATGATGAACAAAATGAAACATTCGCAGCTTCCCTCTGAAGTTATTGTGATGCTTTTATCCTTCCTTGGATGTCTGAGATTATATCCTTACAATATTTAATCTCTTAACCTCATACCCAAATATAGTTCTATCTTCAAAAAATCGATGATGAACAAAATGAAACATTCGCAGCTTCCCTCTGAAGTTTTTGTGATGCTTTTATCCTTCCTTGGATGTCTGAGATTATTCTATAATATTTTGAGCCAAATTCGAAGCTGTTCAATCCCTCTGGGCTGATCAGTCAAAATTGTGGCCATACAATTATCGCTAAACGGTCGCCTGTTCCTTTGGCTGTAAGATCAGGCATTTACCAATAGCGATAACAATTTATGATTTTTAATTGGCAAATGATGATTCGAGATTAGTCTTTCTGAATGATAGTGTAGACAAATTTTCGCCCCTATCTGATGCCGTATTCCTGCATTAACGTTTTCTTCTCTTTATAATCGATGATGAACAAAATGAAACATTCGCAGCTTCCCTCTGAAGTTATTGTGATGCTTTTATCCTTCCTTGGATGTCTGAGATTCTAAAAGTTTTTTTAAATAAAAATTTAATAGTATCGTGAATTTTTGAAAATATCAAACATCACAAATCAATATATAAAATATTGCCATATTTAAATAGAATTTCAAAATCCTCCCAGAGCTGGAAGTAGAGCTGCTGACCGACTAGGTGTAGAAATAAAATCATGTAAAATATTTGTTCACTGCATGAATCGGCTGGTCAGTACTTACTGAAAGCTACTCGTCATAAGAAATTAACATTCGGTGTAAGATGGTCTCTCGTTTCGTGCGTTCATAGCCTAGATAAAATAAAAAGTTTGGAGTAAGCACAATGAATAAATAAACATGATCTCACAATTTATCATTTAGTCACCTTGATGAACATTTTCCCCTGAACGTTATGATGCATTCAAACTACCATACCAAGATCTGATGTGACAACTCTATTTAGTGGCCATAAAATGATCGCAAATTTTTCCAATGGCGATGAAAAGGTCAGGCATTTACCAATAACAGTTTATAATTTTTTAATTGGCAAATGATGATTCGAGATTAGTCTTTCTGAATGATAGTGTAGACAAATTTTCGCCCCTATCTGATGCCGTATTCCTGCATTAACATTTTCTTCTCTTTATAATCGATGATGAACAAAATGAAACATTCGCAGCTTTCCTCTGAAGTTATTGTAATGCTTTTATCCTTCCTTGGATGTCTGAGATTCTAAACTTTGTAAAAATAGAAATTTAATAGTATCGTGAACTTTTGAAAATATCTCAAATACCTATCAAGTTAAAGTCCATATCAATCATCATGAATCAATATAAAAAATGTTGTAAGATTTTAATAGAATTTCAAAATCTTCCAGCCCTGGGAATGAGCTGCTGACCGGCTAGGATGTAGAAATAAAATCAGATCTGATGTGTCAACTTTATTTTGTTACAATTGTGGTCATAAAATAACCGCAAATTTTTCAAATGGCGATAAAAAGGTCAGACATTTTCCAATAGCAATAACAAATTATGATTTTTTATTGGCAAATGATGATTCGAGATTAGTCTTTCTGAATGATAGTGTAGACAAATTTTCGCCCCTATCTGATGCCGTATTCATGCATTAACGCTTTCTTCTCTTTATAATCGATGATGAACAAAATGAAACATTTGCAGCTTCCCTCTGAAGTTTTTGTGATGCTTTTATCCTTCCTATGATGTATGAGATTCTAAACGTTTTTTTCGCAATAAATCTTCAAAACTCACATTTAAAAAACGTGAATCTAAATGCAATTTATAATAGCGTGCTGAAAATTCTTGTGTAGCTGCCCATTGGGATAGTCTTCAAGCCACAGTCTGGCTGTAGCGAGCAAAGATTGGGACAGCTGAAGGTAGGAACCATCCACAATAACAAGGACTTCCTCTGTACTTCAGGTTTCAACTCATCACCAGTGTCAAGATCATTGAGAGATGTCTTGTAAGGCACTGGATGGCTCTCCCAACTGCATAATGACTCTTCCATAATTTGTTAGAGTATAAACTACTTAGCCCCTTCTATGGTCTAGAAAACGTAGTTTGTTCTAAACAAAAAACTTTGTTCTAATTGAAAAGTAAAAATAAAAAAAACCCTAGTGGAAAAAAATTCAGAATACGTAACATTTAAAGTTAGTTCGCTAGCAATGATCTTGAAATAAAAGAAGGTAAAGTAATTTGGTTATATTTAAGGTAATGCTCACTACTAATGTCCAAAATTATAAAAAGTAAGTTATTAGTTCTCTAAGGGTCTGAAAATAACTAAATAAGGTAATTATGGTGATTTTCAGTCCCTATTATCCTCTGGATGTAGGATAAAAGGCCTCTCGGAGAAAAAGCCTTCGGATAAAATACCTTCTACAAAAAGCCTCCCGGAAAAAATACCTCCTGGAGAAAAAGTCTCTTGGAGAAAAAGCCTCCTTGTTAATATTTTAGAATAAATAAAACGGACTTTTTATATAAAAAACGGATTTTTTAGAAACAAATTCGTATCACAATTTTAAATAAATAAAACAAACTATATTTTTTTAAAATTACATAATTAAAACGAACTATAATTATAACTATAACGGACTTTATTTTTTTAATAGATTTGTTTCACAATTTTAAATAAATAAAACGGACTATATTTTTAAAAAATACATAATTAAAACGAACTTTAATTTATCAAATACAATAAAAATTATTGGTAAACGGATAAAAAGTCTTCAGGATAAAAAGTCTTCAGGATAAAAAGTCTTCAGAATAAAAAGTCTTCAGAATAAAAAGTCTTCAGGATAAAAAGTCTTCAGGATAAAAACTCTTCAGGATAAAAAGTCTTCAGGATAAAAAGTCTTCAGAATAAAAAGTCTTCAAGATAAAAAGTTTTCAGGAAAAAAAGCCTTCAGAAGAAGATGTCTTCAGGATAAAAAGTCTTCAGGATAAAAAGTCTTCAGGATAAAAAGTCTTCAGAATAAAAAGTCTTCAGAATAAAAAGTCTTCAGGATAAAAACTCTTCAGGATAAAAAGTCTTCAGGATAAAAAGTCTTCAGAATAAAAAGTCTTCAAGATAAAAAGTTTTCAGGAAAAAAAGCCTTCAGAAGAAGATGTCTTCAGGATGAAAAGTCTTCAGGATAAAAAGTCTTCAGGATAAAAAGTCTTCAGGATAAAAAGTCTTCAGGATAAAAAGTCTTCAGGATAAAAAATCTTCAGGATAAAAAGTCTTCAGGATAAAAAGTCTTCAGGATAAAAAGTTTTCAGGATAAAAAGTCTTCAGGATAAGAAGTCTTCAGGATAAAGTCTTCAGGATAAAAAGTCTTCAGGATAAAAAGTCTTCAGGATAAAAAGTTTTCAGGATAAAAAGTCTTCAGGATAAAAAGTCTTCAGGATAAAAAGTCTTCAGGATAAAAAGTCTTCAGGATAAAAAGTCTTCAGGATAAAAAATCTTCAGGATAAAAAGTCTTCAGGATAAAAAGTCTTCAGGATAAAAAGTTTTCAGTATAAAAAGCCTTCAGAATAAAATGTTTTCAGGATAAAAAATCTTCAGGATAAAATGTCTTCAGGATAAAAAGTCTTCAGGATAAAAAGTCTTCAAGATAAAAAGTTTTCAAAATAAAAAGTCTTCAGGATAAAAAGTCTTTAAGATAAAAAGTTTTGAGAATTTTTTTTTATAAATTAAATTTTAAGAAAAAATACGTGATTAATACGTTATCCTTAAAACTTAAAAAATAAAATGTGATACTTTTATCTAATTTTTTCGTTCAATCTCGAAATAGCATTTGAATAAATTTGACTTGGCTGTTGTTGTTTCGTCACTTTAACCATAAGGAAATAATGTTTAAGAAAGAATACGTGATCGTTAAAACTAAAAGATTGAAATTTCATACTTTCATCTAACGTTTGCTCACTTTTTTTTCAGTCTGGAAATAGTATTTGAATAAATTTGACTGGGTTGTTGATTCTTCACTTTAATCATTAAGTTTTCTGCTGGTTCTCGATCGTGATTATTTTTCCTTCAAAATTAATTTTTGAAGATTTTTTTCCTGAAGACTTTTTATCCTGAAGACTTTTTATTCTAAAGAATTTTTATCCTGAAGACATTTTTTTGAAGGCTTTTTATCCTGAAGACTTTTTATCCTGAAGACTTTTTATCCTGAAGACTTTTTATCCTGAAGACTTTTTATCCTGAAGACTTTTTATTCTAAAGAATTTTTATCCTGAAGACATTTTTTTTGAAGGCTTTTTATCCTGAAGACTTTTTATCCTGAAGACTTTTTATCCTGAAGACTTTTTATCCTGAAGACTTTTTATCCTGAAGACTTTTTATCCTGAAGACTTTTTATTCTAAAGAATTTTTATCCTGAAGACATTTTTTTTGAAGGCTTTTTATCCTGAAGACTTTTTATCCTGAAGACTTTTTATCCTGAAGACTTTTTATCCTGAAGACTTTTTATCCTGAAGACTTTTTATCCTGAAGACTTTTTATCCTGAAGACTTTTTATCCTGAAGACTTTTTATCCTGAAGACTTTTTATCCTAAAAACTTTTTATCCTGAAGACTTTTTATCCTGAAAACTTTTTATCCTGAAGACTTTTTATCCTGAAGACTTTTTATCCTGAAGACTTTTTATCCTGAAGACTTTTTATCTTGAAGACTTTTCATCCTGAAGACTTGTTATCCGTTTACCAATAATTTGTATTGTATTTGATAAATCGTTTTAGAATGTATTTTTTAAAAAATATAGTCCGTTTTATTTATTCAAAATTGTGAAACGAATCTATAAAAATCCTTTTTTTATATAAAAAGTCCGTTTTATTTATTTAAAATTGTGAAACGAATCTATAAAAATCCGTTTTTTTTATTAAAAGTCCGTTTTATTTATACTAAAATATTAACAAGGAGGCTTTTTCTCCAAGAGACTTTTTCTCCAGGAGGTTTTTTCTCCGGGAGGCTTTTTGTAGAAGGTATTTTATCCGAAGGCTTTTTCTCCGAGAGGCTTTTTGTCCGTTCCCCATTATCCTCTCTAACCCCTTCCAATAACAGCATTGTAAATTAATGATATTAATAATAGTTGTTTTAATGGTTCAATTATTGATGAAGCTGAAGGGAGCAAAATGAACTTTGGGCATTTCTTGGATGAAGCGTTTTCCTTTTCACGAATAAGTTTCTTGTTAAGCATGAAACCCGTTTTTAATATTTATAAACTTTGACCTTGATTGAATGCTCATTAGACTTTAATGATTTTCAGAATATTCTTAGAACCACGACACAATTTTCCATTTGAAATAAACTCATTTTAAATTAAAAACGGATTTTATTTTTTATTAAAATTAACCGACTTATTTGATTGCCAGTTTTGACATTGGAATTTAACATCCTACATATAAGTTATATAGATATTACTAGCACGGAGAAATGTATAAAATGCGCATCGGCTGCCTTGATCATCTGCCAGTTTTGTTCATTAAATGAATGAATAACATGATACTTTGGGAATGAACTTGATTGCCTTTCTAAAATTAATTATTTAATCTTCGATAATCTTTTAATAATTATATGTTCATAATGCTGATTTAACTTAAAATCTGAAAGTTTCAAAAACTCGGCGTTCATCTTGCTTGCATTCCATTTAGACCTTAAAAACTCTCGCGATGGGATTAGTAAGCAGCAAAAAGTTATCGCAACAGGATCTGGACTTTCTGAAAAAGAATACCAACTTCAGTGAGAAACAAATTCGAGGCTGGTACAAGGGCTTCATGGTGCGTTGCTGATAATGATTAAATGTATTTGCATTCATCAATCACTAACTATTTGTATAGCGCCATTTTCGAAGTGACCAAAACCGCAAAAAAATCATACTACTATTGTTCTTAAGAAAAATTCTTTATGCTGTTTATTTAAGAGACTTCTGCATTTTATCTACAAAACAAAAGAGTAAATAAAGTTTTTTTATTGAATCAACAAAGTGCTCTAAACCTACCCGATCAGCTTCTTCATTAGACAAACCCATTCTTTGTTCGATTTTTCATTAATATCTTCTTTTGTTCCCATCGGTGTTCTTTATGATCCTACATGTTTTTCATCATATTTTAAAACTGGCAATAACGACATCTCATTGTATACACCATTGACAGGCATCTTTTCACTGTTATCGAATATTTTAAACAAAAAACGGTACATAGAAATTCCATGAATTATGTTTTCCCCCTAAACTGTTTATACGTTATAATAGGAGCATACACATTCTTGATGATGAATTACTGAATGAGTTGTTGATGATTTCGCACTTATCTACTCACAGAACACGCATTTATAAACGAAATATTTTCCAATATTTATATGAATACATTGGTTGAACAGTTTCAAACAAAAATTCAATAGTTTTTGGTTTTTTAATATTATGTTTTAAAAAGGATCTCAAAAAGTAGCTTAAAACCAAACTATCCACTTCATCATCAACCACACAATTTGTGGTCACACACAAATACAACCAATACACATACAATAAATACACATACAACCAACACACAACAATCAACACACAACAACCAATACACACAATCTTCCCAGCGAGACTGTCCTTCAGGCCATCTTAACAGGGACAAATTCCTCGAGGTGTACATCTCGTTCTTCCCACGGGGAGATGCCGAAAGATTCTGTAGCCACGTCTTTCGGACCTTCGACGAGGACAACAGCGGCAAGATCGACTTCCGAGAGTTCATGCTGGCCATCTACATCACCTCTTCCGGCAAGCCCGAACAGAAGCTCGCTTGGGCCTTCCAGATGTACGATGTCAACGGGGACGGCTTCATAGAGCCCCATGAGATGATCGAGATCATCAGCGTGAGTGGTGGGGTGAATGGTGGTGGAGTGGTGGTGCAGTGGTGTTGGGGTGAATGGTGGTGGAGTGGGGGTGTTGGGGTGAATGGTGGGGAAGTGGTGAGGTGGTGGTGGTAAATGGTGGGGAAGTGGTGAGGTGGTGGTGGTGAATGGTGGTGGGAAAGAGGTGGTGCAGTGGTGTTGGGGTGAATGGTGGTGGAGTGGTGGTGTTGGGGTGAATGGTGGGGAAGTGGTGAGGTGGTGGTGGTGAATGGTGGTGCAGTGGTGTTGGGGTGAATGGTGGTGGAGTGGTGGTGTTGGGGTAAATGGTTGTGGAGTGGTGATGCAGTGTCAGGGTGTGGAGTTGGTCGAAAGGGGGTGGATTAGTGGAGTGTAAAGGAGGAAGTGTTGTGTAGGAAGAGGTGAAATTAGGTGTAATGAAAAAGAAAGGTTAGGAATGTTTTAAGTAGTGAAAGGAGGATGTATGATGAAAGATAAAAGATGTTTAAATTGACTCCAGAGACAGACTTTATACTAATCAATCATTATTTTAAAAGATAAAACTGTTTTCTTGACAATAATTCTGTATCACGTTTAGTTGATAATTTGCATAAGGAATTTAAAACCGAGTCTCCATGCATGCAGAATCATCGCTCAAATGTCAGCTTCCATATTGGCTTGCACTTGCCGCATTCCTCGATGTTTTCAACTGATTGTCTTTTTTATGATTCCATCAAAGCACTCAAAGGTATGCTGAATAAGTTCGTTTATCTCTCTTTATCTTTTAATTTTATAGAAAACTTTTTAGACATTTTTCTGTAATTCATCTTGTTTTGAGATTACGTTGCACGAAGATGCAAACAACTGAATTCTTTCGAGCGTGAATAACTGCGCGTCTGCCTGGTATGCACTGGCATTTCTGAATGCTTTGGACTGGAAGCATTGGTATGAAAGCATTGATATGAAGGCATGATGGTAAAGTAAAAGTTGAAAAAATTGCGGCGGGATGCATTCAAACGAGTCAACACAGCCATAAGTTATAGTCTGAGATATCGTCTATAACTTAGGAAAACACTCTGTCTGATGTAAGAGTATTCTAAAGCATAAAGCTTTTTTCAAATGGAACATCTTATTGCCCTCTTCTACTACATCACAATGATTTATGTTTTCCAGGAAACAGGCTGGCAGAACATCTGATAATAAAAAGTATCAGAAGCTTTCAACAAAATAAGAAAAGGATGCTGGATCAAGGCTCAACTTGCGGTGCTATAATCTCTTACACGTATTTACAAGAGTCTCTTTTCATGCTCTAAGTACTTATTTATGCTTAAATCATCATGTTTTTATATATTTAAATACTACTAAAAAATAATTAATTTATAAAATCTTATAAAAAAATAATTAATTTATAAAATCTTATAAAAAAATAATTAATTTATAAAATCTTATAAAAAAATAATTAATTTATAAAATCTTATAAAAAAATAATTAATTTATAAAATCTTATAAAAAAATAATTAATTTATAAAATCTTTTAAAAAAATAATTAATTTATAAAATCTTTTAAAAAAATAATTAATTTATAAAATCTTATAAAAAAATAATTAATTTATAAAATCTTTTAAAAAAATAATTAATTTATAAAATCTTTTAAAAAAATAATTAATTTATAAAATCTTATAAAAAAATAATTAATTTATAAAATCTTATAAAAAAATAATTAATTTATAAAATCTTATAAAAAAATAATTAATTTATAAAATCTTATAAAAAAATAATTAATTTATAAAATCTTATAAAAAAATAATTAATTTATAAAATCTTATAAAAAAATAATTAATTTATAAAATCTTATAAAAAAATAATTAATTTATAAAATCTTATAAAAAAATAATTAATTTATAAAATCTTATAAAAAAATAATTAATTTATAAAATCTTATAAAAAAATAATTAATTTATAAAATCTTATAAAAAAATAATTAATTTATAAAATCTTATAAAAAAATAATTAATTTATAAAATCTTATAAAAAAATAATTAATTTATAAAATCTTTTAAAAAAATAATTGCTCTAAAAATAGTTTTTATGGAAATATAGACAAATAAAAAAACGTGTTTTTTTAAGTAACAAAATATAAAAATTATGTATATTGCAACATAAAAAAAACGTGTTGATGGGATCAAGTACAAAATTTATAATTCCTTCCTGAAATCGTCTGAAAGCATTTCCAAAATGCAACAGTATCTCCTTCCATCTAGCTCAGGAGGAGGATTCTCAAGTGCTCCAAAAGAAACCTCAGCTAGTTTTGAAGTAGAAGATCTTAGATGAGCAGTGTGGTGAAAGGAGGAACGGATTGTGTTTGTCTGTGGTTCATTGACCAGTTATAAGCAATCCTGCATCTGTTTTTTTACAATTTTTTTACATATCAGTTAGAATTCATTATCTCTGAGTATAATATAAATGCTAAATAATAGTTATTTTGATCAATCGTGTTATATAATCGTAATTTAGAGTAGTCTACAATTTATAGAGCACTCGGCTTAACACTGTCTTTGTTATCGGATACGAGCATCAATGAACGTCTAACCTTCAGAATTCCAAAGCACCAGTGCGTTTGCAATCTTAATCATTTTATTGGTGCATAAAATACAAATGGTGGAGTCAATAAGGTGTGGTGTTAAACTCACGCTTTTATCAAAATTTTTTCCATTTGCAAACTGCCGAAAATTCAAGAATTTTGATCGTTTTTTATTTTCAAAATAAAACAACGGAGCCAAATTATATTCTTTATAAATTATTTAGAAGCACAGCAAAAGTATTTATGCAGCGGTATTCTGTTTGGGATCTACCTTTAGTTGTATAGCGTTTGAGAAACTATCCGATCACAACAATATTTCAATCACTAGCCTCTTTAGTTATCTAAGATTTACCCCTTTCTATTATTGGAACCATTCTTTCCCACCCATTACAATCCAACTCTCTACACCGTCTATCTACCTTATCCACCGTCTATCTACCTTATCCACCGTCTATCTGCCTTATCCACCGTCTATCTGCCTTATCCACCATCTTTCCACTGTCTATCTTCCTTATCCACCGTCTTTCCACTGTCTATCTTCCTTATCCACCGTCTTTCCACTGTCTATCCTCCACAATCGACCCTCCCTATCCACCATCCCACCCTTCTTCCACAGGCCATCTACAACATGGTGGGTCCAACGCTCTCTGACAGCGTCAAGCTGGTTTCGCCCGAAGAGAGGACCGAGGAGATCTTCGGCAAGATGGACCTCAACAAGGATGGTCTCTTGTCGATGGAGGAGTTCCTGCAGGGCTGCATGGAGGACAAGTTCCTCTTCCAGATGCTGACGTCGGAGTTCGAGGTGGTTTGAGAAAGAAAAAGATTTAAAAAAGAGAAAGAGTTAAAAGTGGACAACTTTTGTCAGAAGGTTTGAAAAAGAGTTAAAAGTGGACAGCTTTTTCAAGAGGTTTGTTGATTTAGATGGAAAGGCTGGATTCAAAGGGGTAATTGAAAAGATGGTGGTTACTTGCTGAGGAACACTTTCATAAGGCGACGAGGGTGTCTAAGCTGAAAACTGGCCATTGCAACCC
The DNA here is from genome assembly GCA_943735955.1 of Piscicola geometra. NCBI lineage: Eukaryota > Metazoa > Annelida > Clitellata > Hirudinida > Piscicolidae > Piscicola > Piscicola geometra. The sequence continues at coordinate 7,818,212 of OX030959.1, read as the reverse complement.
TCCCGCCTCGACTTCCAGCTTTGGCGAAGAAAGACTCTTGCCGTCAACTTTTAAGCTGGTTGCTTGTTGATCACAAAGTCGATGTAATGTTAAGAGATGTGTTTACACTTAGAACGGCGTTTTATATTCTCACATGTTATTATTTATATTGTAAGAATTATTTTTCGAATGATGGACATGTTTTTGATTGCGAACGTGGTATGGTAATTGAAGAAGGCTTGTGCAAACATCGCCTATATTGCACAGATGTTTTGATCTTTTTTCAAAACTAGATCGTTCTAATAGAATGCATGTGGTAATTAATCAAATAAAATAGACCTCGAAAGCTATATTACCTTTATAATCAGAAGTCTGGTAAGTTTAGGCATCTTTATCAGTGAAAAAGTGTTAAATAATTTAAATCTTGTGCAAATAGATGTCTTATACATTGTGTTTAATGCTACAAAAAGTTAATCAATATGCCATTTTTTCTTTCACAAATAAAACCTTTCAATTCATCATTTAATTTTGTAATATAAGAAATTCTTCAGCATCAGTTCATCTGTTGTACGGCATGTTCGACTTGAGACTTGCCTTCACTGACTGCACCTTATCCAGCTCTCCTGCAGGGGACATGCTAACTAACCATCATTATCATCAAGTCAAATTAAAACACCAAAATGAAACACACACACACACCCACACACACACACACACAGGCGCACACACACACACACAGGCACACACACACACACACACACACACACACACACACACACACACACACACACACACATACACACACACACACACACACACACACACACACACACACACAAATAAACAAACACACACACGCACACAGACACACCCATACAAACACAAACACACACACACAAACACACACACACACACTTTGTTGATTACTATTATTGCTGGAGGATCGTTGCAGGGTGGTGGAACGGAGTCCCTTGCCAGCGATCATGGAGGCGACCAGGTTGTTCGTGTCGTCGGTAGTGGTCGTCTGGAAGACGATCGACTTCTGGTCTGTGGTTGTTGTTGGGCGTGTGTGTGGTTGTGGGGGGGGGTTTAGTTGTTTTGAGAGTGGTGTGTGGTTGTTGTGAACAGGGGTGTGTGGTTGTTGTGGGGAAAGACGTGTGGTTGTTGTAGTAGGGGTGTGGTTGTTGTAGTAGGGATGTGGTTGTTGTAGTAGGGATGTGGTTGTAATGGTGGGGGGGGGGGAGAGAGTGTGATTGTTGTAGTAGGAACGTGGTTGTTGTGGGAGAGGTGTGGTTGTTGTGAGAGAGGTGTGGTTGTAGTGGTGGGGGGGGGGGGGGGGGGAGTGTGGTTGTGAAAAAATGGTGTTGCGTAGTTAAAGGCGGTGGTATGATAGTAGTTAGATCGTCGTGGTGTTGTCGATGCGAAATAAAGTAAAGTCTAGAAGACTTCATAGTGCAGACATTAAGTGAAGAAATAATTGGTAATTTGTGAGCACTGCAAGTGAATAATTGATTAAATGGAGAAAAGAATTCGCCAGAATCTCATAAATTGTGCACACAAGTGATATTTACATACGCATTAAGTCCCGAAACATAAGGCTGCAGCTGAAAAATATGTTTACAAAACCAATGTAGATATTGATGCAATTAAAGAATCTACTCTGTCGTCATCATAACACTCTATCGCTATGCTAGTCTCCTAAATAGGCGTGTAGTAGTAGTAGTAGTAGAAGTAGTAGTAGTAGTAGTAGAAGTAGTAGTAGTAGTAATAGTAGTAGTAGTAGTAGTAGTAATAGTAGTAGTAATAGTAGTAGTAGTAAGAGTAGTAGTAGTAGTAGTAGTAGTAGTAGTAGTAGTAGTAGTAGTAGTAGTAGTAGTAGTAGTAGTAGTAGTAGTAGTAGTAGTAGTAGTAGTAAGAGTAGTAGTAGTAGTAGTAGTAGTAGTAGTAGTAGTAGTAGTAGTAGTAGTAGTAGTAGTAGTAGTAGTAGTAGTAGTAGTAGTAGTAGTAGTAGTAGTAGTAGTAAAATAAAAATAAAATAATGCCTATTTATAATGCGCCAAGGCACGCAACTGAGGCGCCACTCACACGACATAAGACGTGAAACACCGCATCATATACACTAGGTATATGATAGCTCACGAATGGCTAAACAGGGATTCGAACTGGCGACCTTTAAGTTGCAGGTCCCACGACTTTACCATCTAAGCCAGCCCGCTCGTAATATTAGTAGTAATGTAGTATTAGTAGTAGCTGTAGTAATTAATTTTTAGAAAAGATATCCCAATGTGAGTTTGCAAGAATACGCCACTCTAAGGATGCTCATAAATGAATTGCATAAAAGACATTGAATGAGAAGATCAGTTAATCATCATCATCACCATCCCTATAATGACCCCAATGAAAAAATAATGACAACTAATTAACTAATCAATAAAATAAATTGCATTTGATTAGTTAAAAAACCTAAGTAACTAATTAACATAATTAATTAGTAATAATAAATTATGCTAATTAATAATTATTTAATTAATTAGGATTACAGCAACAATAGAGTTTTGTAATTGAGAGGCACTCACTGTTCACATTGTCCGAGTTCTCTCGTGACGTCTTGAGACACTCCTGCACCATGTTCGAGAGCTTGTTGAAGGTGTTGATCTGCTTCTGAAAACGGAGATGATGATGATGATGATAGTGATTACGATGTTGATGATGATGATGATGTTGTTGTTCATGATGATGATGATGAGAATGATGGCGATTATCATGATGATGATGAAACTTTAAATAACAACAAATCAGTAGAAAAACTATTTTGGGTGGGCACAAAAACATTTCTTAAAACTTTAGACAACAAAGAATCAGTAGGGGGACTTTTCGGCGGGAAAACAAACATTAAGGTTGTCAGGAGAGATGGACTGAGTCTTCGTCTGCAGCTGGGAAAGCCTCTCTTCAACCTTTGACGACATATTTATATACCCGATAATCATATGATGATATAAATGATAATATGACAAAATAAATGGAAATATGACAAAATAAATGGAAATATGACAAAATAAATGAAAATATGACAAAATAAATGGAAATATGACAAAATAAATAATAATATCACAAGATACATGATAATATGATGATGAAAATGATTAATAAAATTAATTTAAAAAAATTTCTCAAAGTGTTGGATTTATTTAAAATGTAATAGAATAATATTGTCTTTGTACCTCAGGCTCAGGCTTGGTTCTGAGGTAGTTAGGCACAGTCTCATGATTGAAAAACAATATGCGACCCTCTGTCATTTTCTGAATTAAATTGTTAACATATAAATTATAAACCTTAGCAAAAGCCTTAAGCCTAAAAATTTGTATGCATGGCGCTATATTAAGAAAACATTATCATCATCATCCTCATCATATGTTTTATGGAACAAACCTCTAGGTTAGGGTCGAGGTTGGGATTGAGGGCATAGGGCAAGGGCACATAGTTGCGAAGGGGCTTGAGCCTCTCATTCTTCAAAAACTTGTACAACATGCTGATTTGGCTGGAGATCAGTGCGTAAGAGTTTAGCATCTGAGGCCTGAAAAGTGAAAAAAATGTTGAAAAAGTGATTTTTGGTTCATCTACCAATGTTTCAGTTATAAAAACTGAACAATATGTAAAAAATTTAAATAATAATAAAAATATTCTAAACTTTAAAATCTAAAGTATTCAACTGTTAAATTTTAACATAGCACAAAGGATAAAACAGATGAACAACCAGGTGACGTTTTCATGGTCATGTTCTAGCTTGAGAATGAGGTTCAGGAGATTGTGTCTGATGTCGCTCACCCTTTGAATAATGGCCTCCATGCCTGCATCTATTTGCTTCTCTTCCAAACTTGCTTGTTGCTGTGTCTTAGAATTTTGTGTGTTGTAGCTTTTAAATCGAATTATCAGTATATATATATATATATATATAAAATTGAGTATATGTTTAAATAAAAAGTATGAAAATACCTGCATAACTGCTATAATTTGATGTTTGGAATTAGCTAAGGAACCAATTTTTAATGATCTAAAAATGAAGTTAAAGTGGCAGATATAACAAAAGTAAACGCAAAAAAATTAAATTTTGTCTTCAAATAAACTAAATAAATAGTTATAAAATATTAATATATCATTTAAAAAATGAAATAAATAAAATTACGTTTAATTCAAAAAGTATTTAGACAAACCAATATTTTTTTTAATTTTTTGCAAGATCGAAAAGCAAATACTTTCCCATTTTAGTGTCTAATGCTATAAAAAACTGCTAAAATTCCGCTCCAAACACCCACAATGCCTTTCGGTCCCCTTGCTTATCCGTGGCAAGGGATACCAACCAAAGTGACGGACGAAGTAATGCTCATAGGCTTTTATTATAAAAGTTTCATAATTAAACTTTTTATAATAAGTTTAATCATTTCATAAAAAACTCATGACTTTCAAATGGTTTTCTAAAATATTCTCATAACTTTCCACAGTGTACTAATGAAGAAAATGTTGAAAACTCTACTGAGGTGTATATTATTTATAAATTCCTATTTTTAGTATCCAAAAACCTTAAAATAACCATTTACCTATTTAAAAATTTCCAAAACTAAACTGACACCTCAACTAAATAGTATCTAAACCAGTCACAAGACTCGTTCGAGGAGAGCTCGGCTGAGATCGAGGTGACCAGTCTCACGTACAACAACTACAAGGCCGAGTCTTCACACTTCGAGCTCCTCAAGGTCCTAGGACAGGGCTCCTTTGGAAAGGTGAGCATATGAGATAAAGGTAAAAAGTCATAAATTATGGCTCATAATTCTTTTGGCTCAACCAGCTCATGAACGAATGCTCGAAGTTCATGAATGAATGAATGTCCTTCAGGTCTTCTTGGTGAGAAAGGTGTTTGGAGCAGATGTCGGAGAGTTATACGCCATGAAGGTTCTCAGAAAGGCCACTCTTAAAGGTTCATTCAGTTACTAAGAAAAACTAGATGTCGGACATTGACTATTTTTCATTCCCGGTCTCGACTCGTTCCCGAAATTTTTTCCCGCCCGTTTTGTTCCCGATAGGTCATCAGAATTTTGCTTCCCGTCCCGTCCCGTTCCCGCAACTCGATTCACGGTCCCGATCCGTTCACGAAACTTTAAAAAAAAAATCATTTTCGCTGCCGTTTTCACTGGCCCAAACTTGCTAGTCTTAAAATTTCTTAAAATTTCTTATTTGAAAGTCAGAGAATATTTCTTTTAATAAAATAAAAAAAACACACGATTTAAATTTCATTGATATTTATTGAAATGAAAGTATTGAAGTTAGTCATTGTTTTTGAGTAATTCAATCAAGTCTTTATTGCTTTTCACACGGGTTAAACCATCAAGAGTTTTAGCTTTCAAATGAGATGATTTTGGGTCTGAAATTAAATGACCACATGTTGAAAAATTCCGTTCACAGGGAATATAACTTGCAGGTATACTAAACCAAATGTTGGCTACTTCT
>OX030959.1:7787731-7802731 GCA_943735955.1 Piscicola geometra | reverse complement strand
CCATCCCACAACCATCCCAAACCACAACCATCCCACAACCATCCCGCAACCAAACCATCCCACAACCATCCCACAACCACAACCATCCCACAACCATCCCACAACCATCCCACAACCATCCCACAACCAAACCACAACCGAACCACCCCCACCCCACAACCATCCCACAACCAAACCACCCCCATCCCACAACCAAACCACCCCCATCCCACAACCATCCCACAACCAAACCACCCCCATCCCACAACCATCCCACAACCACCCCTACCCCACAACAAAACCCCCATCCCACCCCCATCCCACAACCATCCCACAACCACCCCACAACCAAACCACAGGTGTACGAGAGCACAGACACGGTGCACCTGGTGCTGGAGTGGATGCAGGGCGGAGAGTTGCTGGACAAGATCGTCAAGCAGAAGTTCTTCTCCGAGAGGGAGGCGTCAGCTGTACTCGAGACCATCGCAAACACTGTCCTGTATCTGCACTCTAAGGGGGTGGGTGTGGCTTGCGGATGGTTGGGGCGGTAATTGATTGGTGGTGTGGTGTGGTTGTTGTTGTGGATAGTTGGGTGGTGAGCGGGCTGGGGGGGATGGCTGGCTTGTTCATAGCGGGAGCTTGGTGCTGGTGCAGGCACAGAGAAGGTTGAAAGGGTGTCGTGAATAGGATGTGTGTCCACGGTCACTCCCCACACCGTTGCAACTATCCATCACACCCATCAAGAACACTTTCATTCCCTGAAATCGATAGAACATGCAACTTTAACGCACAAAAAAACACAAAAACCAACACACAAACCTCTCTCCCTCCCACACAAAAACACACACACACACACACACACACACACACACACACAAGGTAGTACACAGGGATCTGAAGCCGTCGAACATTCTGTACAGCAACCACAGTGGCGCACCAGAGACCCTCCACCTTTGCGACTTTGGTTTCGCTAAACAGCTGAGGGCCGACAACGGCCTCCTGATGACCCCCTGCTATACCGCACACTTCGTTGCCCCTGAGGTGGGGGGGGGCAGGAGGGTGTGATTGGTGGGGGGGAAGGTGAAATGGGAGGTGCCTAATGACCCATAATGCTTAGTGGATCTTTGTGTTGAGTTTCAAAAAAGAATTTTTAAAAACAGTTTTTGATGCTCTTCATCACGTCTTTTTTTACCATGTCCTTCCATTTTCCTCACTCCACCTCACTTCATCCCACCACACACACACACACACACACACACACACACACACACACACACACACACACACACACACACACACGCACACAAACACACAAACAAACACACACGCACACACACAGGTGCTGAAGAAGCAGGGCTACGACGAGGCATGTGACGTGTGGAGTCTTGGAGTGCTCCTCTACTGCATGCTCTCAGGGTGAGTCATGCGTGTGTCGTCGATGATGATGATGATGATGATGATGACGTCAGAGATGCTTTTATCTCCATTTGATGCTCGCATTCAAACTTGCGGCGATATAACTACCACGATACAACTATTACGATTACAAACACCACCACCACAAACACCCCTAACACCAAACAACCACAACGATCGCCACAAACACCACCAAAACACAACACCACCACACATCCACCACCAACAACAACCTCCAACAACATCAACAACAACCACTTCATCAAAACCGCCACTGCCACAACCAGCACGACTCCCTTCTCAACGTCGGACGAGGACACACCGGGCCAGATCTTGGCGCGCATCGGCGAGGGCCGCTTCGTGGTGCAGGGCGGCAACTGGGACACCGTCTCGCAGCCCGCCAAGGACCTGGTGTGCGGGATGCTGCACGTCGATCCGCGCCAGCGCATCTCCCTGTCGCAAGTGTTGTCTCATCAATGGATCGAGCAGCGCCACACCCTGCCGCAGCTGAAGCTCATCATTAATGACCACAAGCTCATCAAGGTTGGGTTGGGTGCGATGGTTTTTGTGTGGGTGGGTTTGTGTGCATGCGTGGCCGTAATAACTAAAATTCGATCAATTTATACTTCTACCAAACCTATCATCTGCCACACACGCGCATAAACACAACCTCGTCATCACCAACCCCCCACACCCCCTCTTTTCCCCTCCAGGAAACACTGAAGGCGACCTTCAAGGCGATCAGACAGGCGGACCAGGCGATCTCACTGGCGCCTGTGGGGGCGTCCATCTTGGCGCAGAGGAGGGGCAAGGACCGACCCAAGAGCTCCACCGAGGTGTGAATGAGAGGCGGGGGGGGGGATGGGAAAGGAGAGACAGAGAGAGAGAAGAGGGGAATGATGATTTGTTGTTTGTACATGTAAGATGGTGAGATGCTAGAATTTGAGAAGGAATGTTTGGAGTTAGAGGTTAATCTGGGGCTCTAGCGGGGTATCATGTTGCAAAGTCGCTTGAGTGTTTTGAAGAGTTGGCGAGCAAAGCATTGTTCTACATAGAGAACAAGTACCAGATGGAAAGATGGAGATTATACAGAAGGTGAAGATGATGGAGAAATTTTTTGTTTTTGTTTTATTTAATAATTTATGCTGTCAGATCTGGACTAGATATCACGTCATGTTCTCGTTTTCGTTCTTCTTTTCATATTTGGATCTTGAGAATATTTTCAAATTTAATTTAAATTTCTTCTTCGAAACCAAATGGAGCTTACATTTCTATTTAAAGATATTTATTCATTTGAAGCGTTTTCGGTGTCGATTAATAATCGGATTCTTAAATTCATGCATCTTTCAATCATTTCTACTCTGTCTTTCCATCTTTCCCACGTCTTCATCACACCTTTTCGATCGATACATCCACTCTTTCCTGTCTATACTCGTCTGACGTAATAACTTATTCTCAAATCACCTCGCACATCCCTAATCGCCATCGCATCGTCTTAGCAACCGCACCACAAGCACCATGGCTCATATCATCTCAGTCACTTCTATTCAGTCAATTTAATGCTCATCTTACATAACACATAGTCATATTTATTGATAGTATATTTATCTTCAGTAAAAAGTATTGTATCTGTAGTTGTATTAATGTATAATATATAGCCTGTATAGGCCCTATATGTATAGACTCTATACTATAGAGGCAGTGTATGTGGTAGTCACTCAATCAGGTCACAGTGTAGATCTTGTCTGATTGCTCTCTTTGCTCTAGTGCTTGCAATTTCAAATCTTCTTATGGAAATATTCCTTCACAAATACAAAATAAATCGCCAGGCATCCTTCCACGCAAGCAATCCTCCAATCTTCAAACATCCACCTGATCCGTCGCCTTAGCAACCACCCACCCAATCATCACTCATCTTAGCATCCAATCACCAGTCACACACTCGCCCATGTATTCTTCCAACTAACTAACGGGACTATCAAACCAAGTTCAAGAGAGTGTCAAATACATTACACCTTTCCATCCATCCATCCACCCATCCATCCATCCATCTCCACTCCACCACAAACTTCAATGAAGCGCCAGTAATCTATATATTTTCGAACTATTATCTTTTTCAACTTTTGTTTCAATCGATAATTCAAATTTATATTTTCTTCCTTGTCTTAACGACCTAGACGTCGCTTCGTTTGCCCTGTCTTGACGACGTAGATAACCTGAATTCGTCTGCTCTGGCGGCAGTCATCAAGTTTTTAGCGCGAAAAACTTGAAGCTTCATCAATTAGGACGCAAGGGTGTTCAACTAGGTACACTAAATCCATCTATATCATATAGATACATTATATCCATCTATATCATGCAGGCAAATAATAACTAATAATAATTCCGAGGGGTAGTCTTTTGTGTTTGAGCTTTGTCCTACGGCACACAATGTACTTTCATGAAAGGGTGTTGGTGAGTGAGCACTGAGACGTTTCGACACTCAACTATCGAGGTCCGTTTTTTCTAGACGGACTTTACGACTATATCATGCTTAATAGCGAATCACGTATCTGTCGCATCTACTCAAACCACATTTAGGGTGCACACGCTTCTGACTGTCGGCGATCTTTTGAACATCCATCTATTTGTATCCACAGCACCCTTCTTTCACTTTCCCGAGTTGTTTGATTCATTCATTCATCGCTCATTTGCGTTGCATTCAGTGAGACTTCATCTACACCAGCTACTGCAGCATCTGTCGCACGCCCCTTCATCACCGCTTGACTCTCTTCAAAGCTGCCCAAAGGGTTGCATTCGTGGCAGAGAGTGCTCACTCGCTGCTGGAGGCAACCCACGGCGGTGTATCGAGACGCAGGCGCCAACCGTCAGGAAAGCGTGCTCGCATGTGCATTATGGCACGCAGCAACTCCGTGATGGAGTCATTTGGAGGGGTGGAGGCAGTCATAAATGTCACGCGGAACTTAGGAGGTATTTAGTTGTCTGCGATTTTTTTACGTGTCGACATTTCTCAGAGTTTATTTTTTTTCGAAGGAATTCTATTGTCAAATTGTATAAGAAGCGCAAACTTTCGTTACAACTTCATTTTTTGTATTCCGAGGTATTTCCAATGCGTCATGGCGAACACACAAGCACATCATACATTCTTCACACCACTCCACGAACACCCGACATGTTTCAATAATTTTTCGTCTTTTTTTTCATCGAATAACTTAAGCTATACGTTTAACTTCCTTCCTTCCTTCCTTCCTTCCTTCCTTCCTTCCTCCCTTCCTCCCTTCCTTCCTCCCTTCCTTCCTTCCTTCCTTCCTCCCTTCCTTCCTTCCTTCCTTCCTTCCTTCCTCCCTTCCTTCCTTCCTTCCTTCCTTCCTTCCTTCCTTCCTTCCTTCCTTCCTTCTTTCCTTCCCTTGCTTATACCCGAAGCTTCAATTAAAAGAAATTCGTTTGTTAACGGAATGGTTTTTTGGTAGTCTAAAACTAGTTACACCTACTGTCAAAAATATTTACACATAAGAAAAACCAATAATTATAACTACCATATAACCGCAATTGCATATCACCAAACAATGTCAGACCAAAAAAACAATCAAACAAAAAAGAAAGCTACAAGCAGCAGTGAAGAGAATCTCCTACACTTGAAGACTTTACGGCCCAGTATTCCCAGCGAAAGCCTCCTAGCTCTTACGCGGGCTGATGCCCCTCATGGCTGCGATGGTGCTAGCGAACTTGGGCGGGCAAGAGTCGCCCACCTGCGTGTACTCCTCCTCGCCAGCGGACAGCAGGCGCTTGACGCTCTCCAAGTCCTCGCTGAGAGGCAGACCCAAGTCTTCCAGTACGTTCACCAGGTAGTCTGTCGTGGTGTTGGTGTCTTGCTTGTGTGGTGTTTATGTGGTGTTTGTGTAATGCTTGTGTGGTGTTTGTTTGGTGTTGTGTGGTGGTTATGTGCTTGTGTGGTGGTGAGGTGGCTGGTTCAGTTCAAGATTGAAAATAATTTTAGGCATATTTTTTGTACTCTTTTAATAATTTTTTGTAATCTTCAAGCTTCATCATCGTTATCATCACCACAATCACCACGACTCCATAAGCCTTAACCACCACTACCACCATCACCACGACCACCACCAAAAACCAAGGTAACTGACTGATATCAACGAGCAGTTGCTTGGTGGAGGGGGGAGTGAGGTGGGTGATTTGGAGAAGGCATCTGACCAGCTGATCCATGCAGCCGTTTGCCAAAGCCCTCAACCACACGCCTGCCAGGTGCTCTGTACTCTCGGATTCTGGATGGATGTGGCAAGGATGAATGGATGGATGGATGAATGGGCGTGGCATGCATTGGTGTGAATGGATAGATGTGTGTGGTATAGGTTTAGCATTGATGAATGAATGGGTGGGTGGGTAGATGAATGGGTGGGTGGGGCATGGATGGATGGTTGAGTGTCAGATGGATGGATGGATAGATGAAATAATTAATTTTTGCGGCTAGATATATGAAAAGATTACATAAATTTAGTAATAAAGTCATCCAGTTCTAGACAACCCCAACAACAATATGCACAAAAACAAACAAGCATAAAAAGACAAGCACACAAACACAAGAATACAAACACATGCAAACAAGCACACAAACACAAACACACAAAAACGCACAAACACAAGAACACAAACACACAAATGCAATCACCGATCTGGGCGAGGTAGGGCAGTTTTCCGTGCAAGAGGGCGGTGCGCATGGTGGTGTTGTCGTCGCTGGAGAAGGGGTCCAGTTGCTGGGGCAGTGTCATCAAGTACTGACCCACCTGGGGGGGGGGGTGATGATGATGATGATGGTGGTGGTGGTGATGGTGGTGATGATGATGATGATGATGGTGGTGATGATGATGATGATGATGGTGATGATGGTGTGAGAGGTGAGGAGGGATTGGAAAGGGTTGAGAAGAGAAGGGAAGTGAAAGGGTTAAAGAAGGAGAGAAAAGATGGGGAGTGGTTTGAGATGATGATGATGATGATGATGTTGATGATGATACTGGTGGTTAAATGTATGTGTAATTTTACATTTTTCAAAGCGTTAAATTCACTGAAAGTCAAAAAAGAAGGTGATGATGATGATGATGGTGATGACGATGATGATGATGGTGATGATGATGATGATGATGATGATGATGATGATGACGATGATGATGATGATGAGACTGACGTTGGTGATGTACTCTTGCGGCACGAAGCTGAAGGAGGGCAGGTCAGGGGTGAGTGCACTGCCCACCACGTCACTCGACCACACCTGCGAAAGGAAAGGAACCACACAACTACAGTGCAGTGCATGTCACACATGAACAGACTAATGGGAACGACGAAGATGATACTGTAGTTTTCTTGATTAAACAGAAGAAAAAAAATGTATATAAAAAAATCAAAATTGGGACGTGAAGCAGCAAGGAAGTAACCAACGGGCAGGGCGAGGAGGGTCTGAAAGTGGAACTTGAGCGGGTTGAAGACGATGTCGAAGGACTGTTGGTGCACGCATGAGCACAACGAAGACACTTCTGAGGCAACGTCTGCCAGCAACGCCCTTCCCCCGTCTGCGAGGGTGGAAGGAAGGAGAGAATATTGATTCCTTTCACTGGGGTAGTCTTGAAGAATGACATATAACACCATTCATTGATTGCACCTATGTATGAGGACCTAGTAATTTGTATTTCAGTGCCAAAAAAGAAAAATATGTATACAAAAAATAACTAAAAAAGTAGACAGAAATCATTTGTACTTATGTGGTCAAGATGCACACAAAGCATACGACTGCCGTGCGTACAAACAAACACTTGCCTTCCTTGACACTGTCGAGCAGCTGGTCCAGGAGTTTCCTCTCGTTTGGCGAGCCAATCAGATGCAAGCTCGCATTCTCAAATAGCCTCCTGTTGGCTGACCTGTTGTTGTTGGTGTTGTTGTAGTTGTTGTTGTTGTTGTTGAATCAATCAAGTATTATTATGTTTAATTTATATATTGAAGTTTCTGTTGTTGCTAATAATAACTGTAGTAAAACTTCTCCACCACCTCACACATACACCACTTCACACATACACATATGCACACATACACATACACACATACACCCCCTCACACATACATATGCACTACCTCACACATACACATAAACACATACACCACTTCACACATACACCACTTCACACATACACCCCCTCACATATACACAGACACACATACACCCCCTCACATATACACATAAACACATACACCCCCTCACACATACACATAAACACATACACCCCTTCACACATACACATATGCACACATACACCCCCTCACACATACCTAAGGCTTGTGTCGTGTGCGTGAATGGACGCCAAGTCGTCAACAATCGCCTGTGTGAGTTCCTCAAGACGTGTAACAAGCTCTCCTGATGATGATGGCGATGGCGATGATGATGATGGCGATGATGATGATGATGATGATGGCGATGATGATGATGATGATGATGGCGATGGCGATGATGATGATGATGATGGCGATGGCGATGATGATGATGATGGCGATGGCGATGATGATGATGGCGATGATGATGATGATGATGATGGCGATGGCGATGATGATGATGATGATGATGGCGATGATGATGATGATGATGGCGATGGCGATGATGATGATGATGGCGATGGCGATGATGATGATGGCGATGATGATGATGATGATGATGGCGATGATGATGATGATAACGATGGCGATGATGATGATGATAACGATGGCGATGATGATGCTCATGATGATGATGGCGACGATGGTGATGACACATCCACCCAATAGAGTAAGAATGATGGAATGATGGAATGACTGACCGGAGAAGAGGATGAGTCTCAGAGAGTTCTGAAAATGCGTCCATTCGTCCGTGTCCAAGTTGAAGGTCGCTGCTGATGATGATGATGATGACGGTAATGATGATGATGGTAATGATGGAGTAGTGGTGCTGATAGTAGTAGTGGTAGTTGCGTTCTTAGATGGTTTGCACTTTTCAAAGATGTTCGTCATCACTCTGGAAACTTCCTTGAGGTAATTCAGCAGATACTCCTGGTAGTAGTAGTAGCAGTAGTAGTAGTAGTAGTAGTAGTAGTAGAAGTAGTAGTAGTAGTAGTAGTAGTAGTAGTAGTAGTAGTAGTAGTAGTAGTAGTAGTAGTAGTAGTAGTAGTAGTAGTAGTAGTAGTAGTAGTAGTAGTAGTGATGCTGGTAATGATAGTAGTGTTGGTGATAGTTTTAGTGATTGTAAAATCACTGGCAAAGAATTAGTTTATTTATGAATATTAAAATACCATCGCCATCTCTCGAACTCCACCACCATCATCATCAATACCATCACAACCTTCATCATCATCACCACTATCATCACAGCCACTATCATCAAAGCCACCATCATCATCACCATCACCTCCATCATCACCACCATCATCACCACCTTGAGCACATCCAGGTAAGAGACATATGCAACTCCCATCGACAACTTCATGCATCTACTGTTCGACTGAATATATGATTGTTTGCATGATCATCACCATCATCCTCATCGTCATCATCATCATCATCATCATCATCCCCACCATCATCATCATCATCATCATCTTGCACACCTGGAGAGCAGCGTTGAAGATCTTGTTGATGGACTGCTGTAGTAAAGTCGTCGACTCCATGAAGTCTGAGTGGTCCTGATGATGATGATGCTAGTGATGATTATGATGACGATGGTTAAAGTGATGAAATAAAAAGATGATGATGTTAATGTTGGTAATGAAGATGATGATGTTGACCAAATAAATTAAATAATGTATCAACCAAAACTTGAATCACCATCACCACCATCACCACCACCACCACCACCATCATCACCACCACCACCATCATCATCATCACCATCATCATCAGAAGTACCAACCAACCAGCTTGACGTTGTCAAGGTGACGGCTGAGGGATGCCCTTTCGAGCTTGTGGAAGTGACTGACGCCCGGATGCAGGATGCAGTAGATGGAAGCCCACAAGGCCTCTATGCTCGAGACACTGCACGCCTCTTGATGATGATGACGAAGGGATGGTGATGATGATGGTGATGAGGGGGTGATGATGATGGTGATGAGGGGGTGATGATGATGGTGATGAGGGGTGATGATGATGAGGGTGATGAAGGAGTGATGATGATGATGGTGATGAGGGGTGATGATGATGATGATGAAAGGGTGATGATGATGGTGGTGGAAGTCCTACGCAAAACAGCGTACAATACGGTGTACATTGCGCTCTATAAAAACTATAAAAACTATAATAATAATAATAATAATAATTATTATTATTCTTATAGCACAAAAGATCATGAAAGAATGAAGGATGGATGGAGTACCCACCTAGCTGCTGCTCTGTGAAGGCACGTGCCAGCAGGCTGACGAAGTGGTCAGTGCTCTGCGGCATGATAATGATTACGGCTCTGATAATGATATCCTTTATATACTCACATATTGTTATATTTAAATCATTTTTATTATCATCATCATCATTATTTCTATCATCATCATTATTATTATCATCATTATCATTATTATTACCCGTACTAACCGACTTGACGGAAACCAGTGAGTCTACGGCATACGTCGATGCCGATGCCGATGATGCCGATGATGATGATGCCGATGACGACGATGACGTAAGGACGAAGTGCTGCACGACGGAGGCGGGAGAGGGCTGCAGGTGCTTGAGGGCGTCTGCCAGCATTTCGAAGACGGTCGCCAGAGGCCTCGCGAACACCTGCTCGCTCCATCTTATCTGGTGTGGTGGTGGTGTGGTGTTCCCAATGCAATGGCGAACGAGCTTATATTGCTAGGCATTGTTAGCCTTGAATGTGTAACCGACGAGTTTAAATAGCAATTCATCAAATCGCCTATAACCGATGATCAACTGAAAATTATATATTAAATCTACCGCTACCACCATTTCCCGCATCGCCAACACAAACAAAAACACGATAAGTAAATCAACAACACGGTCACTCCATCATCATCATCATCATCATCATCATCATCATCATCATCATCATCATCATCATCATCATCAACACCTGCTTCTGCATGAAGTCCAACAAGCGATCGTAAAACGCGTCCAGAATCTTCTGGAACTTCTTCAATGACGTGCCATCTTCGCCATCATCATCAGCACCACCATCATCATCATTATCATCAGCACCCCCCTCGTTCTCGAAAACTTTGGCCCAGCACTCGAGCACCTTGGCCTGTGATGAGTGGTCAGTTCAATCCAGAGTTGCAATCATGATCATCCTCTTTCTTGACCAGGCATGCATCCATTCATATATGCAGCGCCAGTTCTTTCACTCATCCATCCTCCCCTCTACCTCCTTCAGCCACCAATCCATCCCATCCTTCATCTGCCCTCCATCCACCCCCCATCTATCCATCCATCATTCATCCCTCAACCATCCATGCACCACATTCCAATCCATCCATCCTCCAATCCCCACCCCCCCCCATCTCACCTTCTGGCACTTGTGGTAGTACTTCGCCAGCTGCTCAGCCCTGCCAATGTCCTCAAACATCGAAGAGAACTTACGGGCCGCCTCTGTGGCGTGGTGGTGATGAGGTGGTGATGAGGTGGTGATGTGGTAGTTGGAGTGGCAGGTGGGTGGGCTGATGCGTGAAGTGACAGATAATGTGGTAGGCGGGTTCCAGTAGCGATGATGGTGTTGTTGTGCTTTGGTGTTTTGTTATCTGTTCAATGTGCGACGACTTCAATGTCCTAGTAAGTGACTTGAAAAATTAAATTTGTATTTTCAGATTATACGATAATCTACATAGATTTTTAAATTAAATTCAGGTTGTATCTTTAGGCGTAAACAAACAAGTTAAAGCAGCAGCAAGCATTCGCAGTACCAAGGTCAAGGTTGGTGAAGGCGGTGACGATGGCGGGAGATGATGTTGCCTCTAGTCGGTTCTTGAGCACTTCCAAATACTGGCATCGCTCAGCATAGTCGGGAACATCGGTGAGGATGTGCTGCGGTGGTTGAAGAGAGGGATAGGGTGCGTGTGGGATTGGGTGATGGCTTAGAAGTGCCTCATACATTTAAGCGATGGTTTATAAAGTGTGGAAAGGGTTGTATATTGTGGCTTATAATATATGGTGCAATGGGTTATATAAAGTGTTGCAAGGCTTCGTTACAACTCACCAGACTCTGTTGCATGCCCACAATCTTCTTGGCGATCTGAAGGGTTTGTCACGCTTGATTAGACTTAATAAGTAAGATTTATTGTTTCAAAAAAAAAGTGTTAAAATAATCTTATTGAAAAAGAATTAAATTTTTCTTAATTCTAAGTTTTTGTCTAAAATGGCTTTAACGAGATGGCAATTTCGCATTCAATTGAACAACCTCGTCTATGTTCTGAGACTCAAACACGTCATCGACGTCTGCCGACAGTGACGTCCAGTTGTCAGCTTCCTGTGATGCCGCATGTCAAGAGGTTCGAAATGACAATAGCAATAACACCAACAACAAAATAGCAACAACACCAACAACAAAGTAGCAACAACACTAACAACAAAGTAGCAACAACAATAGCAGCATCATCCCCAACAACAACAACAACACCAAGAGGTGTTCACATACCTTCTCCGCATGAGAGCAGGATCGTTCGGTCAAGCGGAGTAAGAACAATAAACAAAAAGCGACAAAAACAACAACTCCAACAAAACTTTCAACACCAAAAACAACAGCAACAATAATACAAGAGTAACTCAATGGACACTGAAAGAATTGTGGTTGAGGAGGCTCTGAAATGGTTGAGTGAGAGAGAGGACTGGAGCATGGCAAAGATTGTGTGCGATTGCAAGCCTAACCCTAACCCTAACCCTCTCCTCCCATCGAATTTCAGAGCTAACTGCACAGTGTGCCAACCTGAACAAAAAGGTCATTTTCATCTGGGTGCCAAGCCACTGCTATCTGATCGGAAACGATGAGGCTGATGCAGCAGCTACAGGAAGCAGGTCACAACCAACCCCCTTAAACCAAGACCTATCAAGAACAGGGATCTGCCAAGCAGTCACAAGCCACAGACCACAAGAACACCACTTCAGTAACGACAGACTGAATGGCATATACAAAGGCAGGCTCAAGAAAGCTGAGGAGGAGCTCACCAAACCTGCTCGCACCAACCTGAGCAGGTTCCGTACTGGGCACCACCCGGCGATCAGAGCCTACCAATGTAGAATTGGTCTAAGCCAAGAAGACTTGTGCAGACTCTGCAAGACAGCCCAGGAGACAACAACTCATCTCTGGACAGACTGCCCAGCCCTGGAACCAGATAGGGCAGTACACGGGCTGGGCAAGAACACAAGAGAACTGACCCAAGAGCCTGGCAGGGCAGCGCAGCTGGTTGAGACTATCCTCTCCAGACTGCTGAACAACGAAACGAACTAAAACAACAACAACAACAACAGCAACAAGTTGAAACCTTGAGGGCCTCAGAGGCGTTCTTCATGTTCGACTTGATGCAGTCGAGTACGAGGAGGCTCTGCATCGACTGCGCTGTGTCGTGCTCCACCTGTGTTGTTGTTGTGGTTGTTGTTGTGGTTGGTTTGTTGTGGTTGGTTTGTTGTGGTTGTTGTGGTTGGTTTGTTGTGGTTGGTTTGTTGTGGTTGGTTTGTTGTGGTTGGTTTGTTGTGGTTGGTTTGTTGTGGTTGGTTTGTTGTGGTTGGTTTGTTGGTGTTTGGTTGGTGATGGTTGTGGTTAGTAGTGGTGGTTGATGGTTGGTTGGTTGGTGGGTTGTGGTTAGTAGTGGTGGTGGGTGGTTGGTTGGTTGGTGGGTTGTAGTTGTTGATGGTTGGTCATGGTTGAAGGTGGTGGTTGTTGGTGGTTGAAGGTGGTTAGTGTTGGTTGGTTGATGGTGGTGGTAGTGAGATGAGCAGGAAAGAGAGATGGTGGTGAGAAAGGAAGTGGCATGAAGTGCTGAATTAGAAGATAAAACTTTACTTTTTAAAACTGTTAAAAACGATTTTCATGTGAATGCATCAAATAAAGAATGATGGTGATGATGATGATGACCTTCTGGATGTCATACTTGACCATCTTCATCTGCTCCTGCAGCATTACTGCTTCTTGCTTCACTGCCTCCAACTCCTTGTTCACCCTGGTGGTGGTGATGATGATAAGGATGATGATGGTAATGATGATGATGGTTGTGGTGGTGATGGTAATGATGATGGTTGTGGTGGTGATGGTAAAGATGGTAATGATTGTGGTAGTAATGAGACAGTGGTAATCATGATGTTCATGATAGTGGTGATTGGATTTTTTTCAATAAATTAATTGATTGTTTTAAAGAAACCTTGGTAAGTTGTTAACCACTTGTTGACAGCTGTCATCTATGACATTGTTCACTTCCTGGTAGTTGGTATCATAAATGAAAAAATTGAAAATTGAACTTTTAAGTTTTTCTATAAATTGAGAAACAGTTTGGTTTAAAACATGCAACAGATAATTAGACTTTAATTATGAGAAGAATGTATGATATAAAGATTTGTGCACCTGCATAAACATCTGTAACTTCATCACCAGAGTGGTTGCATGTTGCTGAAAAATGTAAATATTAATGTCTAAATGAATGAAGGAAGAAGATTCATTATTTCTGATTACCTAGATAGTTCTGAAAATGCAATTAGTGATTTTAAAATATAAATATATATTATTAATCGGTGCAGATTTACTTCCAGATTCCCTTCCTTGTTGTGTGCTTTGAAGGCAGAGTTGATCCAATCTTTCGCATCAAATTCGTCATCATTAAACTTTGAATAATCCTGAAATGGGAGAAGAATTATTATGAAAATCAAATTACTACAATAAATTTTTCAACTCTTTACCATATTGAGATTCCAAATCACTGGTTTCTTGATTTATTTACTTTTTAAATGAACAAAGAAATTAGATATTCTTTAATATCGCTCATGATTTTAAAAATTATTTTTTAAAGCCCAAAACTTTTAATCCCAATGTGAAAAAAGTATTTAAAATTTACAAAGATCAATCAATTTTTTTGCATCGATGGCAAGTTCTTCTGAAGGCACAAAGACTCACGGCACTTCTGCTTCCTCCTGCCACTCCAATGGAGCAGCCGAGGCCAGAGTGGCAAGCAGTTTGACGCAGAGAATGGCCCTCCTGAAGCACCAAGTTCGATCCCTTCCAAGGCACAAGAAGATTGAGAAACTTGCAGTGTATTCATCATGCAAGGTGAAAGTGAAATTATAATTGTAGAATATTTAATGATTTTGATGCTCTTCAACACGATTCATCTAATGAATAATTTGCCTTCAAAAACTTTCCAGTTCAATGACTGCAAGTGCAATGGCTGGAAAAGTCCCAACCACTCTTCCTCTTCACTCCCTTCTTCCTCTCTCACCATATCCGACCCATCCACCATTTACTCCGAACCCTGCAAAAGTTGTAGCCACACTCTAGGTGGACGAAATGCATCTTGCAGATTCTGTAGCCCTCAAATCACTTCAGAATTATCTATTCACTTTCAATTAATTTAAAGTTTAAGTTTCAACTTTTTA
>OX030959.1:7770231-7782731 GCA_943735955.1 Piscicola geometra | reverse complement strand
TACCCACACCACTCTGCACAACCACACTCACCACACCACACAACTCCACCACCACACAACCACACCACACCACCACACAACCACACCACCAAACAACTCCACCACCACACAACCACACCACACCACCACACAACCACCACACCACACAACCACACCACACAACTCCATCACCACACCACACAACCACGCCAACACACAACTCCACCATCACACAACTCCACCACCACACCACACCACCACACAACCACCACACCACACAACCACACTCCCACATCACACCACACAACCACACTCACCACACAACTCCACCACCACACAACTCCACCACCACACAACTCACCACACTCACCACACAACCACCACACGACGGCAGGAAGCACCGCATCATGACGCTGGTGAAGGAGGACAAGGTGATCGGGGGCGTCTGCTTCCGTATGTTTCCCTCGCAAGGCTTCTCCGAGGTGGTCTTCTGCGCTGTCACTTCCAACGAGCAAGTCAAGGTGCTCACTATGCATGAATCCATGCAGCATTCATGCATGCATTCATTCATAATGTATGAATGCACCCTCATCCTAACCCCTTCATTCACTATTATTATCCATGCATCCACCGTTATTATGCATGCATTCACTAATTCTATGCATGCATGCACCATTCATTCACAATGCATTCACCATCCACTCACCATGCACGCCACAACCACCACACACAGGGCTACGGGACACACCTGATGAACCACACGAAAGACTATCACATCCACCACAACATCCACCACCTGCTCACCTTTGCTGACGAATTCGCAGTTGGCTACTTCAGAAAACAGGTGTGCAAGTTTCTTTTTTTTTACTTTCATTTTTCATCTTCCCTCCTTCCATCCATCATACTTTCTTTCATGCATTATGTTTTTTTTTCTTTTTTGCTTTAGGTAAGCAAGGTTTTTGCATATATTTATTTGTTAGTTTAATTATTCTATTACACCTTTTCATACATACAATACATAACAACACAAAACACCTACCCCCACCCCTTCCCCCTTCACACACACGCACACACAAACACACACACACGCACACACACCCATACAAACACACACACACACACACACACACACGCAGGGCTTCTCATTGGACATCAGCCTACCCAGGGCGCAGTACATGGGCTACATCAAGGATTACGAGGGGGCGGTGTTGATGGCTTGCCAACTCAACCCACGTATCGTCTACACCCAATTCTCTGACGTCATCCGAAAGCAGAAAGAGGTGGTGATGATGATGATGATGATGATGATGATGATGTGGTGATGATGATGATGCTGGTGGTAGAAATGGTGGTGATGTTGAGGGTGTGGGAATGATAATGGTATTTTTTTTTTTTTTAGTATGATGTTTTGTAGTTGTTGTTGATGATAATGATGATGATGATGATGATGATGATGATGATGATGACAGGTGGTGCGCTTGTTGCTGGAGAAGAAGAAGGAGGAGGGCATGAAGGTTTACCCTGGGCTCACGTGCTTCAAGGAGGGCGTCAAGCAGGTGCATATAATATAAATAATATAAATAATAATAATAATAATTATTATTATTATTATATAAATAATAATTATAATAATAATAATTATTATTATTATTCATATTATTATTTTTATTATTAAATGTGAAGACGGCACTCAAAAAGGTGCCGATATCCTCCATTCCCGGAGTGCTGCAGGCTGGCTACAAGGCGAATGTGGATAAGAAGTCAGTGCCGCCTGTGATGATCGTAGTTGTGGTCGTGTTGGGGGTGATGGTGATGATGATGATTCTGGAGGCTGTGTTGGGCGTAGCGGTTTGTTGCCTGGCATCCGTCCATCTCGGAAGATGAGAAAGGCACTGTAGTAGTGTACACAATGTAGTGTACACAATGTAGTGTACACAAAGTAGTGTACACAATGTAGTGTACACAATGTAGTGTACACAATGTAGTGTACACAATGTAGTGTGCACAATGTAGTGTACACAATGTAGTGTACACAATGTATACTCATGTGAAATATATAAACTGATTCATGCGCGTGAGGCTTTCATGGATCTGGTGAGGAAAAGTCATTTTTGTGAGTTCAGAAAAAAGTTCATCGATTAGAATCTCAGGTTGTGAATCTGATTCTTTCGTAACCCTTATAAATACATACATACATTTAAATGCAACTACAGAGACTCCAAGACTTCGGAAGCAGATGAACTCTACCCTGTCTTCAAATCAATCGTCAACCAAGTGAAGGTGACAACTTCAACATCCTTCTTCACCACTGCGGTGCCTACCTATAGTACCCTTACACCACCTAACTGCTTCCCCACCACGCCTCCATCACCATCCCCTATAGATCCCCATAGAACCTTCCTTCAACCTCCCCCACCCCCCCCCCCCCCCCCACCACCACCACCACCACCACCACAGGCTCACCTCAGCGCATGGCCCTTCCTGAAGCCAGTCGACAAGAGTGAGGCACCAGACTACTACGAACACATCCTCTTCCCTATTGGTCAGTGCCTGCTCTCCTATGACGTCATTATGCATCCCTCTATGACGTCACTATGGGCTTCTATCACTGCTTCTTTTACCCAACACCACTCCTGTTACCTACCCTGTACCACTGTCACCTGCCAAGCGTCACAGTTACCTACCTACCACCACTCCTTCTTCTACCCACCCAACCCAGCACCATTGCTACCTACTTATGCACCACTATAGCACTTTTCTTGTCTACCCAGCACCACCATATCCTGCTACCTTTCCAGCCCACTACCACCAACAATAGCACCACCACTGCATCTACCCAGCACCACTGCATCTACCCAGCACCACTGCATATACCCAGCACCACTGCATCTACCCAGCACCACTGCATCTACCCAGCACCACTGCATCTACCAAGCACCACTGCATCTACCCAGCACCACTGCATCTACCCAGCACCACTGCATCTACCCTACACCACTGCATCTACCCAGCACCACTGCATCTACCCAGCACCACTGCATCTACCCAGCACCACTGCATCTACCCAGCACCACTGCATATACCCAGCACCACTGCATCTACCCAGCACCACTGCATCTATCCTACACCACTGCATCTACCCAGCACCACTGCATCTACCCAGCACCACTGCATCTACCCAGACCCACTGCATCTACCCAGCACCACTGCATCTACCCAGCACCACTGCATATACCCAGCACCACTGCATCTACCCAGCACCACTGCATCTACCCAGCACCACTGCATCTATCCTACACCACTGCATCTACCCAGCACCACTGCATCTACCCAGCACCACTGCATATACCCAGCACCACTGCATCTACCCAGCACCACTGCATCTACCCAGCACCACTGCATCTACCCAGCACCAGTGCATATACTCTCCGACAGACTTGAAGACGATCGGCGAGCGACTGAAGGCGCGCTACTACAGCACCAAGCAACTCTTCATCGCCGACATGGGTCGCATGTTCAGCAACTGCAGGTGCTACAACGACCCAGACACCGAGTACCACCGCTGTGCCAACGCCCTTGAGACCTTCTTCCAGAACAAACTCGCCGACGCTGGTATCAGCTGAGATGTTGGGGGGAGTGGGTGGTTTGTGTGGGTTTTAGGGGGGGGGTGGGTTGGTGTGTGTAGATGGGTGTGTGTTTGAGTGAGTGTGTGTGTGTGTGTGTGTGTGTGTGTGTGTGTGTGTGTGTGTGTGTGTGTGTGTGTGTGTGTGTGTGTGTGTGTGTGTGTGTGTGTGTGTGTGTGTGTGTGTGTGTGTGTGTGTGTGTGTGTGTGTGTGTGTGTGTGTGTGTGTGTGTGTGTGTGTGTATGTGTGTGTGTGTGTGTGTGTGTGTGTAAATGTGTGTAAATGTGTGTAAATGTGTGTAAACGTGTGTAAATGTTTTTTATGTATGAGGGTGTGTGTGTTTTGTATTCGTCGTGCATTTATGTTGTGAACAAAAATGTGCTACTTTATTCAGAAAAGATGTTCAAAATAATCTAATTATTTTTTTTGTGAACTTTTTCTACTCAATAAAATTAAAAGAACTCCAAAAGAATATGGAGATGAAAGGTGGCGAGATAATATGAATGAAGCGCTCGATGATTAAAATAAAGATCGTTTGAGAAGCTTCGAGCGGTAAAATAGTTCTTCTTCGAGCCTTCATTTAGTGCTTAGTAATTAATATTTACTATGAGATGTCTTCAAATGAAAGTAATGCTAGAATTAACAATTTGCAACTAGAAACAGCTTGGAGGCATGGACTGGCAAGAGCTCAATAGCTTGCCAACAGACGCTCAGATTTTGCCTTGATCGCTTCCTGCCATGATACTTTCCCACTAAACTATTTTTATTTTGAAACCTTTTTTGCCTATTTATCAGAGTCTTAAGTAACAAACTTAAACCTTCTGAAAGAGTATTCGAAAGTGCACAAATGCAGGTCGCAAGGACGAACAACATGACACGCGACTGCAATGCCTTATCGTTTATTAACTAAGTCACATCATTCGCTGAGTGTTTGTTTCACTAAATCAGTTTGTTTGAGTAGAGATTCGTTTAATTAATTCTCGGATAGTAAGTTTTCTTCTTCTCAACCATGATGATTGGCGCAGGATCTTCGCCCTTGTCACGAATCCAGAACTCAAGATCAACGTATTGTTCATCGCAGTGTTCTTGAGAGAAGTTTGTTGTTTCCCC
The DNA here is from genome assembly GCA_943735955.1 of Piscicola geometra. Lineage (NCBI taxonomy): Eukaryota > Metazoa > Annelida > Clitellata > Hirudinida > Piscicolidae > Piscicola > Piscicola geometra. Next base: position 7,778,019 of record OX030959.1, on the reverse strand, counting down.
TGGGTACTTTTTCAAAATCCGTTCTACTTGCTCATAGAGGGGTTCAAAATTAAAACATTTAAGTTCTTTTGCAGCAGCAGGCACGAAGCAGACGCAGAGGACGAAGGTGAGTGCAAGGACTTTCGTCATTCTGATGGCAGCAGGCCTTCTGAGTGATGCCGTAGTCTGTGGGAGAATTCGTAAGATTTGTGAGAAGACAATCTTAAACTAGGCTTTGTGCACGATGAAGGAAGGAATTAATGGAGTTAATGCTAGAGGATGAGAGCTAGAATAGCTTACCTATGAGTTGCAGGAAAGGATCGTGTGTTGAAGGCCTGCTGCGACTTTTAAATAGAGATTTATTCATCCTACGTGGCAGAGTCTCAATGCTTTCTCAATTGATTTTTCGTTGAAGCACTTAAAAGCGCGCTCGATTCCGACTAACTACCTCAACGTCTCATCGGTTCCTGCAACTAGAGCGCACGCGTGCTTACGTAGCGCGAGTGTTAGGCAGACGTGAAATTCTACTTCAACAACAACCGTTGGAAGTTTGGGGTTGTTTATTGAGATAAATATGCTGAAGACATTCAGCCATGTAGAACATTGACCACAACCACCATCCATCCAACTGCCGACTCCCCCAGTAAGTGCGCAGTACAACAACAACAGCGTTTTTTAGACAATGATGACTTTTTATGAAATGAAGCTAGAGTAAATAAGGATGTTCTTGCCTGGTGCATTTGTAAACAAAAGAAATGACACCGCCAGTGCTAAGCAATAAAATAGACTTTGTGTGTGTGTGTGTGTGTGTGGGTGGGTGAGTCTGTGTGTGTATGTGGGTGTGTGTGTGTGTGTGTGGGTGAGTCTGTGTGTGGGTGGGTGTGTGTATGTGTGGGTGTATGGGCGTGTGTGTGTTGATGTGTGTGTGTGTGTGGGTGAGTCTGTGTGTGTGTGTGGGTGAATCTGTATGTGTGTGTGTGGGTGGGTGTATGTATGTGTGGGTGAGTCTGTGTTTGTGTGTGTTTGTGTGTAGACATGTGTGGGTTTGTGTGTGTGAGTGTGTGTGTGTGTAAGCGTGTAATTGTGTGTGTGTGTGTGTGTATGGGTGTGTACCAAAAAAACCATCAAAAAGTATCTGAAACACGAAGTAGCATTATTAGCTGTCCATTGGTCACTAAAACACTAGTTTTTCATCCGGGCTTAGTTCAGGCTTTAATGTTCACCCTCATTAATCAAGGGGTTTTTCTATACATTCATTAATAATATTTATTTTTTTCTCAATTATTTTATAGAATTTATACACCTAGTAACTACATATTTTTGAGGTAAAATTGAATTTTCGGCGTAACTAAAAATAGTCTAGTGGTATGACTACGTTGCTTTTGAACATTTATCGACTTCATAATTTCTTAAACGCCTCAAAAACCATCACGGATGACGATTAGTTAGACCTGGATGACGCTTCTGTGTTCTGCATGCAGACGATTAATTAGACTCTCTGACTCCCTGACACGGTGTGTAGGCAGTAAGGGCCCGTTGCTATGGAGAACGTTGCCATCATCGTTGCTAGGGAGGGAATGTTTGGAGAAAGTGTGGTTGCTAGGCAGTTGTTGGTGATCTGTTTGTCTGTGTTGATCGTATTTCGCCTGTGGTTGTTTGGTGGAATTGGTCGTGAATCGAACACCCACACATACACGTACACACACATATACACACACACACTGACCCCCACTCACACACACACACCCACACTGACCCTACTCACACACACACACACACACACACACACACACACACACACACTGACCCCTCTCCCCCCCTCAAAATACACACACAGACTGACCCCCCCCCCCCACATACACACACACACACCCACCCACACACACACACACACAGACACACACGTACACACACAAACGAACCTTATTATAGCACAGAACACCGACGATAGCGACCATCATTCCGAGGACGTTGGTGGCGCTGACAGGATTCGCAAGGATGAGCAGCGAGGTGGTGATGATGACGATGCGCTTGCTGCAGTTGGCGACCGAGTAGCTAAGGGATGAAACCATAGCTATCACGCTGAATGCAGCCACGTTCTGTACTGCGTAGCAGGCACCGTGCAGCAGGAGTAGTAGTAGTAGTGTTCTGCCACTACTACCACTGCCACTCTGTGCCTGTTATGTGATGATGATAATGATGATGGTGATAATGATGATGATGATGGTAATGATGATAATGATGGTAATGATGATAATGATGGTAATGATGATGATGATTCGGTAAGGATAATACCTGGAGGTTGAGGATGGCTTGCAGGTCGGAGTAGAGAGAGAGAGGAAAGAAGAGGGTGGTTGCCATGGTGGCGAGAGTGAAGAGGAGGGTGAAGTGGTGTAGTGGGTGTTCTCTCAGCATCTGTAGTGGGTGGATGGATGATTTAAAAGATGCATGGGTGGGTGGGTTGACGGATAGATAGATAGATAGCTAAATGGTTGGTTGGTTAATTAGTTGGATGGATGGATGGTTGAAGGGATAATTGATGAATGAATGGTTGGAAGGATGGATAGATAGATAAATAGATAGATCAATAGATATATGAATAAATAGATAAATGAATGGATGAATAAATAGATGAATGGATAGATAGATAGATGGATAGATGTGAAAAGGACCTTCTTGGCGTAGATGTTCTGGAGGGCGATGACGATGGTGGAGGCGAGGGCTGCCAGGAAGCCTGCCAAGTCGAAGGAGAGTTCAGTCACCGAGGCGATCAAGACTCCGCACATGATGGGCACGAGGGAGAGGTAGATCTGGGAAGAAAGGGAAGGTGGTTGTGGTTTTAAAAGAGTAGTAGTTGAGTTGTTAAATGTCAGAGAAGAGCTAGAAGTAGTAGCTAGAACAGCAACTGCCAAACTGTTCCTTCTAAAAGACACCTTGTAAGTCTGCTGTTCCCTCAGCACCACCCTGGAGAGGAAGACAGTGAAGAGGGGAAGAGTGGCCTTTACTGTGGTGAAGTGGTGCAGGTGTATGTGTGATTGAGGGTTAGTTTTTATGTGAGGTACACTTAACAGTAGGCTGCACCCATTTAATATCATCTCACCTGTGTTCGCATACGACACTGGAACCTTCCAAATGCTGATGTGAGAAAAAACAGACGACACAAACTTGCCCAATGCTAACGGAAACAACATTTGAAACCAGTAGCTGGTTGGATGGAGAGAATGATAAAATGGCTTTAAATGATTATTTATATTAATTTACTAGTGGCATCAATAATCGTGTAATTTTATCAAATCACGAACACTCTAGCGAGGTTGAAGGGGAAGAGGGGGGGCTTCTCGGGTAGTTTCATGATGAAAGGCACCAGGTAGGCACTCAGCGAAACCAGTTGCACCATTGTCACAGTCACAGGGAAGGGAAACTCTCTAAGTATCATTTTTCCCACCACGCTCATCACTGAACCTGCAGTGTACCACACTGTGCACAGACCGACCAACTTCAAGGCCTTCTCATATTTGCCGTAGATGTGGTTTTGAGACATTTAAATGCCTGACATTATTTTTTGATTAAATTTTGTATTAGATCTTCAAATAAGTTGTTTGTTTTTTATTTTCCATTTCCTAGATGTTTTTATTTTATTTTTAAAGCTTCATGTTTAGTCCATTTAAAATTCTGTTTTGCCAGATGTCAGTTAATTTAAAAGTTAATTTATTTTTGTAAAATATTTTTTCATTATTTAATTTTTTTCAAATAAAAATCTTAAAATTAATTACTGACTTTTAAAAATAGTTTATTAGATTATTCTAGTCAAATTCTAACTGTTTCAAGGAAAGTTCCCTGTCGTGGAATGATATTGGATGGTTTTTAACCTTAAAGATGTCTTATTTAAGAACGCAAGCTCTTTCTCATGCCGAGAAAGTTAGGAGACTTTACAAAGCTGCTGTGCGAAACTTGCAGTCTTTTCACTATCACCGGTAATTCTGGAAAATATTTAGCTCAAAATTTAAAAACTCACTATGATCCGCGAAGGTTCTTCACATTTTTCACTTTATTTTTTTCAAATTTATATATTTAAATATACTATTTGTAATCAGATCATGTTCATAAGAATTTAAGTCATTGCATTAGAGTCCAATGATTAGGCTTTCACCCATACAAAGATCCTTTCAGTCATCTCAAGATCACACACACATACGTACACAAACACAGAAACAACTTCCGTGTGGAGGCGGTAATGTTGAGGGCTCGTTTTGATGAGCACATGCACGAGACAAACCTCACAAAGGCCAAACAACTCCTCGAGGACGGACAGAAGGAGCTCCGCGCGAACCTGCATCCACAACCATTCAAGTGTCAGTTACTAATGTTCCAAAATCACATTCAATATATAACTTATAACCCCATAAGCCTCAGTTGCTTGCCTTGGCATTATATTAAATAAAAATCGTCATCATCATGAGAGTTTTATTGAATTGCACCACACTTGAGGCTGCATCTTCACACTACACCAACCTCGCACAGTTCCCACATCTCCAGGAGGAATTGCATACGATAGGGAACTCTTCCACCCTGACTGGGTGTGTTGGTGTTGCTTTATTTACTCTTGTATTTTTAGGGTTTTATTTGTTGTTGTGGTTGTAGTTGTAGTTATTGTAGCTGTTGTATTTGTTGTGATTGTTTTTTAGTTTCATAAAACTACTATTACCACCACTACCATCATCACAACTACTACTCACACCACTGTTATCATCAATACCACCACCATAATCACCGCCTCCACCACTACTATTGTCACTCCCACCATCATCATGACTACTACCACCACCACTACTACCACCACCACTACCATCATCACTACCTCCACTTTTCCCACCAACACCATAACAACCATTTTCATCACAACTATCATAACTACCACTACCATCATCATCACCACCACCAGCACCACTGTCATCTCTACAGTAGTATAGTATACATTATACAGTTTACTTTATACTATACTATAGTAACTATAGCAACTATTACTACCATCATCCCCACAATCATCATCATCACCACCACGACAAAGATGTTGGACATGTGGCACCCGCTGGAGAGGGCTCAGTACCCGGAGTACTTCAAGCGGAGAGACCAACGTAAGCTGGAGTTCATCGAACGCTGGGAGAAGAAATATGGAAAGGCCGGTGCTGATGATGGCCACCATTGAGGCTGTAGTTGTTGGGGTATGGAAGGAGTTGGTTGGTTGGTTGGTTTGGAATGGTTTATAGGGTTTGTTGTGGGCTTGTTGGTGGTTGGGGGTGGTTTTTGGTGGCTGGTGGTTGTAGTGGCAGTTGAAGTGGTGATTTGATTTTTGAAAGAAGAACCTTCGACATTTTGAAGATGTTTCGCGGGTTCTTTAAAACTATTGAAGGGTTTTCGGCTCTACTCACAAAGGCTCTAGAAGTTCTATGCTTTCATGATTTAATAAATAAACATAAAAAGAGTAGTTGATGAAGTTTTTGCTGAAGGTCAAGTATCATTATCATCATCATCATCAACAACAACATCATCATCATGTCCACGATTTAATTGCTCGTTGTGGTGAATTCAAAATATCTTTGTATGAAGCGTGTTCGTCAATTATTGGATGCCTGGCTTGGATATAAAGGAGGAGGTCTCTGCCCTCAGCACAAACTCTCGTCAACTGGTCTCTAAAACAAGGTCAATCAATCAATCACTAATAATTTGTATAGCGCTCTATACTAAGTGAACAAAAGCTATTGGTGATTTACTTTCTTTATTATATTGCTGTTTTTTGAGAATTTATTATTGTTTTCTCACAATATTTTGTTTTTAATACTTTTAAAGTGTATAACTTGAGAGTATAAAACTATATATCAGTTTGAATTTTTCTTCTTAGGAGTTTTTTTTGGGTTAAATCGGTTGACTCGAAAGCCAGGTTAGATTCATCTTTAAAGAGGCGAAATAATATCAGCTATGCGATCCACGAAAGTTAATGACGCCATATTTCTCTGAAAAGTGTTTCAACTTGCACAAACGGATTAGGAAGAATGATGTGAGCAGCAATGCTGCTTTTGAAACTGTGGTCTAAGACCATTTTCTGTCTTGTCGCCACTCTCCTTGTCTAAACTTTCTAATAATTTGTATGATAGTCATTAGTATAAGATGAAGAGTTATGAAGAAAACCAAACAGCAGCCGTTGATAAAGAAATACATCAAATACATTGACCATGACTAAGACACGCCTTCGTTAGCTAGCATTCAATGCAAGAAGCCATCTCTGATCTGAAGCTCCCAAAGAAAATGTTGAAAAAAGCTTCTTAGAACATTAGGTGCCGAGGTCTGGGTGCAGTTACAAGGCAGATAAAGAAAGCGTAGGTGCAGCTGGAGACACTCACCCATGATCTACACTCCTAGTGGGAGCTGCTTATTGGCCTATGTCCCAGACGGGACAATAGACGATGATAGATAGATTAATACAATGTCAGTATGGCTCTTCTAAACAAATTGTCCGGATAAATAGGAAGCGAAAAATACGTCGTAAGACTGCTCTCAAGCACTAATTAAGTGCTGGAGTGAGCTCATATCAAGGTTTGTAGTCTATAATTGATTTTATTGAAACGTTAAAAGGTTAACAAATAAAATGTTTCAAAATCTCGAAGAAATGTCTTATGATGAGCTTCGTAGACTGTGAGGAGACATAGTAAAAAATGTAAAATATTTAACAATATGACATCAAATAACGGGTGAGATTTTTACACTAAATACATTAACTAAAAGAGGCCATTCAAAGCCATTGCTCAAATAATATGCAAACAAGTTTCTTCTTCACCGAGTTGTATCAATGTGGAACGGTTATCTAATGAAGTCGTAACAGATAAAAATACACACACATTCAAAATAAAATATGATAAATTCTGGATAAATCATCCGATGATGTACAATTTCAAATGTTATTGTAAAATAATAATAAAATAATAAATTTAAATATATATTAACTAAAGTAACTTTATAGGTTGAAAGACTTGTGGTAGTTTAACTCCCAAAACTAAACTGATCTAGATAAGCTTTGATTTAATCTAATTCAAGCTTTTACAAGAACTTAGTTAAATTAAATTATATTTTAAAAATACTTTTTTCTGATTGAATTGAAAGTTTCGTAGGTGAAGTTGACTGCAAATTATGCAGCTTACTTTCAATGCGGTGGTCTTTACCAAGAAAAAGCATTTATTCACTGAAGAAAAATTAGATTATCCATTAACATTAATTAACTTTGTAAGAAAAAAACTATCGAAATTTTATTAAAAACTTTCTTTTTATTATAAAATGTAAATAACATTTTATTAAGACAATAAATAATTAAGAGATCATTTTTAGGAAGTAAATAAGCTGTTTTGATATTTTTTGATTGGTTCAATTAGCCGAAATAAAGGTCTTTTTGAAGAACGCTCCTTAAACTAAAGAACTTAGTCCAGTGTTGCTACAACATGAAATCTTACAACTATCTATTCAAAGTATCACATTAGGGATTTTCTTGGGCAAATTTCAGAGCTATTCGACGTAGATTATTACAGTAGAGTAGACATTCGTATTTCATTTGGTTATTGGTTTTCTATTATTGGTGCGTACAAATAAAAATATTTACATATAAATAGTTTTTTAGGGTTGATACATACTTTAATCTATCAAAAATCGTTTATAAATATCCTTTCTTGAAGTTCAAGGCTGCCTAGAACCTTTGGTAGAAATACATTTTGAATCCTCAGAACAAACGAAAACACAAGGGCATCAAGATGTGGACACATCTGT
>OX030959.1:7762731-7765231 GCA_943735955.1 Piscicola geometra | reverse complement strand
TGTGACAGAAGCTGTTGTTGCTGTTGATGCAGTTGTTGTTGGTGTTGTTTTAAGTCTGCAACATTATTTGAAATCAGAACACTGTCATTTGTATTGTTGTTGTTGTTGGGGTTGATGTTGTTGTTGTTGTTGGGGTTGATGGTGGTGATGTTACTCGTGTCAAGGTTGTTGTCAGTGTTGAAGTTGCATTGGACCAGTCTGAGTAGGTCATCATTGGCAGCTGTTTTGGTGCTGAAAAAAAGTAGTTGGGGAAGATTGAGAAACGCTGGAGAAAATAGCTGTTGCTGTTGTAGTGGTTGTTGCTGCTGTAGTTGTTGTGGTGGTGGTTGTTTTTGTAGTGGTGGTGGTTGTTGTTGTAGTGGTGGTGGTTGTTGTTGTAGTGGTGGTGGTTGTTGTTGTAGTGGTGATGATTGATGTTGTAATGGTGGTTGTTGTTGTTGGGATGTTTGAATACTTGGAAGAGTCTTCAGAATAGTGTTGTTGTTGATCAATTGTTGCAACTGATGTTGTTGAAGCAGGAAAGGAATTTGTTGTAAGAGTTGTTGTTGTTGTGCTGAAGCATTGTCTTCAATCTTCAGATGTTGCTCAACAGTGAGTGCATTCATTGTAGTTTTATAAATTGCAGTTGTGGTTGTAGTTGGGTTTTTGGCAATCAATTCTGTTGAAGATTTTGTTGTATTTGTGGCTGTATGTGTTGTCGAGGTCATTCCATCTGATTTTCCAGCGAGAGAAGATGTTAAATAGCCCATGATATGTGAAGATGTGTTGTTGTTGTTGTTGTTGTTGTTGTTGTTGGAAAGTGTGTTTATGTTGAAAAAGTTGAAGTTGTGGTTGTTGGAAATATTACTTGTTATTTGAGAATTTTGAGTCTTTAGTTGTTGTGAAAGTTGTTGTTGGATTTGTTGTAATTGTTGTGGTAGTTGTTGTTGTTGCGGTTGTTGTGGATCAAAGAAAGCTACTTTGAGGAGAGCGGAAGGCTGGCTAGAAGGCAGTTTGAAAAAGATGCCGAATGGCTGTTGTTGTTTGTGTTGTTGTTGTTGTGTAGTGATGAAAGATGTAGCAGTAGTCGTAGTGGCAAATGCAGTAATAGTAGTAGTAGTAGTAGTGCTAGTAGTAGTCGCATAAGCAGTAGTGGTAGTAGTCGTTGCAGTAGTTTGGGAGCTAGTAGGGTTGATATTTGATTGGTGGGAAGTATTGTAACTGAAAGTTGTAGCGTTATTCGTGTAGTTTGAGTTGTTGTAACCACTTAAATGTTTAGTTTTGTTGTCGTTGTTGTCGTTGTTGCTGCTGTTGTTGCTGCTGTTGTTGCTGTTGTTGCTGCTGGATTGTATTTTGAAAGACATGAGTTTAGTAAAGGCTCCAGAAGGTGTTATAGTGAGACTACTGCTGTTCAAGTTGTTGCTATTGTTTTTGTGAATAGTTTTGTTGTTGTTGTTGAGTATGTTGATTTTAGTATCAGGAAGAAAGGAATTGAAAGGTGGATGTACGGAAGAAGAAGGGGTATGGTGGAAGGCTGGCCTGATAGGCATCGGCTTCAGTGACGTCACTAAATCACCTTTTCTTTCCCCTATTTCTCCCACATTCATCCTCTCCTCCTGAGCACACACCACCCTCACTGGACCACTACCAACACCAGCGCCAACACCAGCACCAACACCAGCACCTACAGCAACGGCAACACCACCTTCAGCACAGATCGCCTCCTCCCTCGCTTCATCATCTGAGTCGTCAACATTCTCTGCGCATTTCAAGTCGATTTCGCAATTGTTGCCTTGTTGTTGTTGTTGTTGTTGCTGTTGCTGATGATGACGATGTAGTTGCAGTTGTTTTTCACCTGGAGGAAGATAAAAAGGTATAGAATCAATCCGACTAAATCAAGTCCGAAAAATCCATCAAACTAACCAGTTGCTTTCTCGGCCACGCTGCCACAACCACCAACAGCAGCAGTAGTAGCAGTAGTAGCAGTAGTAGCAGCAGTAGTAGCAGTAGTAGCAGCAGTAGTAGCAGCAGTAGTAGTAGCAGCAGTAGCGACGTTTTTGCGGTCTTTAGAACACCATTTCCAGTTCGGATGCTGCTTGAAGTGAGCTTCCTTCATCTGCAATCATTATCATCATCATCCTCATCATCATCATCATCTTCATCACCATGCTTACCTGATTCGCCAATTCTTGATACTCCTTCTTTTCATCAGGCTTCAGTGAGTACCACCACTCTCCCAAGATCTTCGAAACTGCCCTGTGTTGATGATGGTGGTGTAGAGGTGTGTTGGTGTGTTGGTTTGTTGGTGGTGGTGTGTTGGTGTAGAGGTGTGTTGGTGTGTTGGTGGTGGTGTTGAGGTGTGTTGGTGTGTTGGTTTGTTGGTGGTGGTGTGTTGGTGGTGGTGTAGAGGTGTGTTGGTGTGTTGGTGGTGGTGTGTTGGTGGTGGTGTATAGGTGTGTTGGTTTGTTGGTGGTGGTGTGTTGGTGTGGAGATGTGTTGGTGTGGTGGTTTGTTGGTGGTG
>OX030959.1:7722731-7757731 GCA_943735955.1 Piscicola geometra | reverse complement strand
ATGAATTCCTTTGACCATCTAAGCCCCTGTCTATGAGCAGAATGACAGCCAGCGGTAACAAGCGAGGTGGGATGGAATAGAGTGAGTGGGAATCGAAGCTTCCGAGGGCATCAAGAACCTTGGGCATCAAATTGAAGGGTGTTTAAATAATACTTACTTTCCGGTTGTGATAATCTTTTGGATGAGTTAGCCAGTTGTTGTTGTTGGTGGTGTTGTTGTTGTTGGTGTTGTTGTTGGTGTTGCAGTTCTTGTTGTTGTTGAATGTTGTTGCTAGTGACAGTGTTGGTCAAGAAAGGAATAAGAACGTGCCACGGATGCGAGGTGGAAGTAGTAGTGGTATTAAAAGTAGTTGTATTAGAAATAATTGTTGTATTAGAAAAGGTTGTTGTATTAGAATTAGTTGCTGTATTAGAATTAGTTGCTGTATTAAAATTAGTTGCTGTATTAAAAGAATTTGTTGTAATAGAATTAATTTTTTTATTAGAATTTGTTGTAATAGAATTAATTTTTTTATTAGAATTAGTTGTAATAGAATTAATTTTTTTATTAGAATTAGTTGTAATTGCATGGAAAACACTTTTAGTTTTGTTACAATTGATAGTATTAGTAGTAGTAGTAGTAGTAGTAATAGTAGTAGTAGTAGTAGTAGTAGTAGTAGTAGTAGTAGTAGTAGTAGTAGTAGTAGTAGTAGTAGTAGTAGTAGTAGTAGTAGTAGTAGTAGTAGTAGAAGTAGTATTAGTAATAGTAGCAGCTACATAAGAAGTAGCGGTAGTTATGGGTTTCAGGGCGGCTTTGGAAACATGTTCAAAGCTATCAACTTTGAGATTAATATTATTATTATTTATAATACTACTACTACTATTATTACCAAAATTATGACAATTATTGTTGTTGTTGTTGTTGTTGATGTTGAAGTCCCCATCATATGCATATTCATTAATGAATCTTGTGTGAAGGGGGACAGGGTGCTGGTGAGGGTGAGCGGGTGGGAGGGGGTCGTGAGGGGTGGAGGGCTGTGATTGCTCAGACAGAGGTTTTCCTATTAAAAGCTTGGTCTCGTTGAAAAAATTATTGTTGTTGTTGCCGTTGTTGTTGTTGTTGTTGTTTGTGAAGTTGTTGTTGAGAGATAAAAAGGTATTGGTGGTTTTGGGAAGGATGAGAGGGTATAGAGTGTTGGTGGAGAAAAAGATGGGCTGGGTGTTTGATAGAGGGCTTGCTTGGGGGAAGGGAGGTTGATGCGTGGTGGATGTAATGTTGCATGAAGTTGTGAATAGACCTGATAATGGCGAATGCTTGTGCCTTGGAGAAAGAGGTTGCTCCTGTTGTTGTTGTTGCTGTTGTTGTTGTGGTTCATGTTGTTGCTGTTGTTGTTGACTTTGATGTTGTTGCTGGTGTTGTCGACCTTGTTGCTGTTGTTGCTGACCTTGTTGGGATGTTCCACTGAGACAGATGAGAGTCTTGGCAACATCGGTTTCAACTGAGTCGTGTTGCGTGTCACACTCACGTATTGTGTCAGCGTTGCCACTAGTTACCATCCCGTGGGTGCGTTCAGTGACAGGCTGGTAGATGGGCTTGACGAGGCAAGAGGCGTCAACGAGGATGTTGTGAGGAAGGAGGGATCTGCGTAGGAGCTCATTCAGAGAGTTGTTGTTGTCGCAGTTGTTGTTGTTGCCGATAGTGTTCTTCGCGCTGTTGTTAGGTAGGATAATGTTGTTAGTGTTTTTGTCGTCGTTGTTGGTAGTGATGTTGATGTAGCTGAAGATATTGTTGTTGAAGTTGTTGCTATTGTTGATGTCATCATTGGTACTCTTGTTGTGATCGTGTTGTTGTTGTTTCACGAGATAAACTCCCTCAGCACTCAGGTCGGTGCTACTCGAACTGCTGTTGCTGCTGTTGACGCCATTCAGACCACTTGGGTTGTTGTGGCTGCTACTACTGGCAAGAGCATCTTCGTCATTCTCGACATCATTATCAACACCAACACCACCGTCACGTGATGAAAGATGGCGCGAGCAAAAGCCTTTTCTCTGCGACTCCTTGAGACAGCCTTGTCTGCCACACAGCCTCCTCCACTGCTTGCCGTTGAACTTCTTGCGTACGCCATTGCCACTCGCCACAATGTCGCCCTTCCTGAAGCGTTGCATGTTGTTGTTGTTGTTGATGTTGTTGTTGCTCAGACCAGTGTTGTTACCATTGTTGCTATCGTCAGGCGTGTTGCTGTTGTTGTTTCTGTCTGGTGTGTTAGTGTTGCTGTTTTGTGTATTATTGATGTTGTTGAAAATGTTTCTCAAAGTGTTGTTGTTGTTGTTGAGGTTGTTGCTGTTGTTGTTGCTGCATGGAGTGAAGCACGTAGGGAAGGTGAGGGAGAAAGGGGTGCTGACGTTGGAGCCGGTGGATGAGGAGGCTGAACTGCTGCTTCTCTCCTGTTGTCTCTCCAAGAGGCAAGCGTCAAGAGAGACCGGAGTGGAAGTACTGAAGCGTTCAAGCAAGCTGTTGTCGTTGATGTTGTTGTTGTCACTGTTGTTTTTGTTGTGGTTGTGGTTGTCACTGTTTTTGTTGTTGTTGTTGTTGCTTCTGCAACTAAGAGCATCTTTTCCGAAATCATCATTATCATCGCCATCATCATTATCAGCATAACTACCCAACAAGATGTTGTTACTGATCTTGTTAATGTCGTTGTTGTTGTTGTTATGGTTGTCATCGTCTTCAATACTTATGTTTTGAAAATACACGAGAGCACTGTCTTGGTGAAGGTTGTTATTACTATTGCTGTTATTTTGTTTTTTGTTTTTATTGTAAGTAACAAAAGCTCCACCACTACTACTACCAGCACCACTAATTCTGCTATTGTAAGAAGCACCGGTACTACTACTAGCAGCAGCATCAACACTACTACTAGCAGCAGCATCAACACTACTACTAAGACCACCACCACCCCTCTCAAGCACCAGGTCCTCATGCCAAGGACTCAGCAGCAGACGAATGTTCGCCCTGTTCACCTTGAGTCTGCTGCCCTTGTTGTTACTGTTGTTGCTGTTGTTGTTGTTGTTGAGGCTGTTGTTGTTGTTGTTGAGGTTGTTGTTGTTGAGGCTGTTGTTGTTGTTGAGGTTGTTGTTGTTGATGCTGTTGTTATTGCTGTTTTTGTTATGGTTGTAAGCATTATTTTCACTTTCGCGACCAGCGCAACCAACAGCAGCGATGGTTTCCAGCACGACACAGGGAGGCTTGTGGCTCTCGAGCACCCTGGCCAGCCTGAACTCACCCTCGCCACACCAGCCCCTGTAGCACACCACGTCACCCACCACTACTGCGTGGATCGAGGGCGGAGTGTCTCCTATGACGTCACCGTTGAGGCCGTTCAAGTACGTCACGTGATCGTGCTCGTCCAATAGAACGCCGATGCTCATGACGTCATTCGTCTCCATGACGACGCCAGGTCTGAAAGTGTCGCCCACCCTGCCCAACACCCTGTGACCTTTCCATTCTGAGAGGTCGATGAGTTGTTGTTGCTGCTGTTGTTGTTGTTGTGATGGGTTATTTTGTCGTTGTTGCTGTTGTTGGTGGTGTTGTTGTGGTTGTTGATGTAGTTTTGGTTGTTCTGGTAATTGTTGTTGTTGTAGTTGTTGCTGTTGTTGTTGGTGCATTTTTAGCTGCTGTAGTGGTTGTTGGTGTGGTGATATGGGTTGGAATGGTTTTTCGTTTGTTGGGGTAGTTGTATGTGAAAGGCTACAGTGTTGTGAGGTTGTTGTTGTAGTTGTTGTTAATATATCAGAAAAATCCTTCGAAGCTGTACATTCTTGTGTGATTCCTGCATCATGCACTAGATTAGTTGCATCTTTGTATAGTGTGCAGTTGTTGGTGTTGTTGTCGGAGTGTTGAAAGTATATCGTGTGTTGTGTTGTCATCGGGTTGTTGAAGTAATGCAGGTGTGTATTGTTGTTGTAATTGTTGTTGTTGTTGTATGTAAAAATGACTGGTGCTGTGGCTGCAGTTATTGACTGGTCAAACGAACTGGAAGAGTGTTGTGCAGGTGGTGGAGTGTTGCGTGTTGTAGTTGTGGAGAGGTCACAACGCTTGGTTGCAACAACTACAACATCATCATCAGGCCACGTCATCTCACTGCCCCTCCTCTTCTTCGGGGGCTTCCGTATCGGCTTGTCTACATTGTTGTTAATGATGTTGCTGCTGCTGTTTTCGTCCTTGTTGTTGTTGCTTTTGTTGTTGTTGTTGTTGTTGTTGTTGCATGTTTGGTAGTTTAAAGCAAACCTAGACTGGTCCGAAGTCATGTTGATGACACTTTAGTGGGAAATAATAAATTATTATTTAATTAATTTTATGATGATGATGGTGAAGGTATCATGGCAAGGATGATGATGATGATGACAAAAGGAGGGTGCTGGATGGGAGGGAGGAAGCCTCCATGCTGCCTCAACAAAGCGCCTCACGCCACCTGCATCCTTCCTCTCTGAGCGAAAAGATTCTGTATCGTTATCATGACACCCTCGTCATTGCACTGCTTCATCTAATCGATGTTCTACCTATATAAATAGGAGTACTTGCTAGACATACACAATCAGCCATATAAACACACATATAAACACACAAACACACACACACACACACAGTGCAAGTAGAAAAGCATGCAGACGTATTGTCCTGACTGAACAAAAACAATTAGACACAAAAACAAAGAGCAAGAGAAAAACCAGGCATATAAGCAAACATGCATTTGAGCATACAACCTATGTGTCACACAAAGACATAAACACAAATACACAAAAAACACGTACAGACACACAATCATACATACATACAGACAAAAAACACGTACAGACACACAATCACACAACCATACACACAAAGAAAACACATGACACACAAGAAAATGACAACATCGACGTCATCCCTAGGTATGATGACAGTCATCATTGATGACTAGAACTCTTTTGCACAAAGCAATACTATACTGTACTATGCAATTATATACAATACAATATTATGCGATACTATGTAATTTAATGCAATTCAATATAACACAATAAAAACAACAAAACACAATACAATACAATCAAAAACAACAGACACAATACAATATAATACAAAATAATAAAACACAATGAGAATACTTTGATTGAAACAGCAGTAAAGTGGCGCGGACCCAAGAAAGCTGAGAATGACAAGGTGAAGGCGTGAGAAATAGCAGCCTTCAGCGTGGGACCTAGAAGCATATCCTATGCTAATGACCCTTTAGATTTACCCTCTCATTGTTTGCATTTTTTAATTTTATGGAATATTATTTTCTTAATTGATGCCAATTATCTTATTAGGCATTTTAAATTATAGTAATGTTGCTGTTGGACGAAAGGGATGAGTTGATGTAATCAATTTTCTAGTGAAGAGGGTGCTACAGACGGTCTCTGAACACACCTGCCCCTAATTAAGAGGTGGTAGTAGTAGTAGTAGTAGGCGTAGTATTAGTATTATTATTATTAGTATTATTATTATTAGTAGCAGTAGTAGTAGTAGTAGTAGTAGTAGTAGTAGTAGTAGTAGTAGTAGTAGTAGTAGTAGTAGTAGTAGTAATAGTAGTAGTAGTAGTAGTAGTAGTAGTAGTAGTAGTAGTGGTAGTAGTGGTAGTAGTAGTAGTAGTAGTAGTTGTAGCGGCAGAAGGATTATTATTATTATTAGTAGTAGTAGTTGTAGTAGTAGTAGTATTAGTAGTATTAGTAGTAGTAGTAGTAGTAGTAGTAGTAGTAGTAGTAGTAGTAGTAGTAGTAGTAGTAGTAGTAATAGTAGTAGTAGTAGTAGTAGTAGTAGTAGTAGCAGCATAAGTAGTAGTAGTAGTAGTATTAGTAGTAGTAGTAGTAGTAGTAGTAGTAGTAGTAGTAATAGTAGTAGTAGTAGTAGTAGTAGTAGTAGTAGTAGTAGTAGTAGTAGCAGCAGCAGCATAAGTAGTAGTAGTAGCAGCATAAGTAGTAGTAGTAGTAGGAGTAGTAATAGTAGTAGTAATAGTAGTAGTAATAGTAGTAGTATTAATATCAGAAAACAGTCAAGGTGCCCTGGAGCCTTGCGATGTTATGCTTCTCAAATGTTGCATCTCATTAACGGCAGCATGAATCATGCGGCCAATGTCAAAAATCCAAAAAAGCAAAAACTTTAATTCATGCAACACCCATCTTCAAGGCATCCTCCATGCATCCTCAATGCATTCTCCCTGCCTTTATGTAGACCATCATTATCATCAACGACGACGCCCGATTAATGGTAGTATCGGAAATACTAGTAAAAGTAATATTAGTAATTATAGTAATAGCCCTACTAAAAGTAGTAATGATAGTAACATCATTGCTGTAAATTACAGACTACTTAGTAGCAGTAGGAGTCTAGTGAAACATTCAAGTGAAGTCATCAATGATAGGCAAGCTGGCAGCTCAAATACACCCGCCCTAATCATCAAAATTTTCATCCACTTTAAATATTTTAAACATCCATTTTACTCTTTTTCACTCTTTTAAATCAAATTTCAATCGTTTAATTTTTTTAAGTGCAAAAATCGTTCTGTTATCTAACTCGTCTGGGTTGAAGGTGATTTAAGGCATAGACGTGCCTTTTAGCCGCTCATGACTGCCTCGAAATGGCATAAACTTTTACATAAGAATTCAACTTTGATCACAAGTCTTTAGGGTCGACCAAGATCATGTGCACGTGTGTGCATGAAACCTCCTTATCGACTCGAGAAAAACTCAAGACGCCATCTTGCTCCTTGATGATAGCTATCCACTCATCCGACCGATTCTTTTCGTTACATACCACAGTTCAAAACGAGACAAAAATGGCCCATGTGCTAATCATAGTAGTGGTGGAACCATACAAAGCATTTCTCTTATAAAAAAGCTACTAGGAGTTATTATTTTTTTTAACATTATTATTATTCTCATCAATATTATTAGCCTATTTTTATATCATTCTTGTTATCGTAATGGTAGCTTACATCAGCAGAATATGCCTAGTGGCATGCCCATACTGATGAAGTGTTTGCATATTCATTCATTCACCCAATTTTCGAACTATCAAATTTAAATTTAGCTTCAATATTTCCTCAAATCATTCTTTTAAAAACCACCCACAATATTAATAATAATGGTATTAATTTTTATATTTATTTTCGATCTATCAGTTAAATGCTGGTTATAATGAAATGATTTTTCTGATAAGTTAGACTTTAATATAAACGAGATTTTGAGTAATTTAAATATAATCATTTCATGAATCCAAAAAGCTAAAAAAATTAATAAAGCAATGATCAAAATGATTAAAAGAGCCTACCCAGTGATGGTATGGATCCAGATAAAATTATAATGCGAATGGATGGCGTCACTCAATCCATTGATTCAACCAGCTTCTTCTTACAAACTTCTAAAATATTACTTTTATATTCTCGCAAAACGCTATATATTCTGAGAATACTCAGTATAATCTAACAAAAGATTGTTATAATCTAAAAAAACTGTTTACTTTTTTCAAAAAACGTAAAAAAAAGTTTTTTTTGCAGATTAAAAAAAAGGGGTTTTGATAGGACGATCCGTCAGGGGCGAATGCAAATGAATGAATGACTGGCGTGTTTCATCTGCGTCTCAATGATTCAAACAGCTTCTACAATACTATATATATGCACACTCACATGTATATGTATATGTGTGTGTGTGTGTGTGTATGTATGTTTATGTATGTGCGTGTGAGCAGACGGATACAAGGATCTAGCTGTGTTCATAATTCATTGATGCTTTGCCTAGCTACGCAGAATGGTGGAAGAAGCAGGATTCAAAGGGACGACTTAAATGCCTTATTACTATGTATATTATAAACTAATGTTTAAATATATTTAGATACATTTCAAGACATTAAATGTCGATGTGAGAGAAAGAGAGATGGTGGTTTGAGAAAAGGTTTGATATGCTGTTGAAATGAGGATAATGATGAATACGAAGATGAGACGGAAGGAAATGGTTTATGAAGTTTTAATGACCTTTCATGGGTGCTAACTTATGTCTTTCTCATTAAATAATAATGAATTAATTATGAATTTCATAGTACTTTCATCATACAATAGAATTATGCGCCTAATTACATATTCATGAGGCTAGGCAGCCAATGGCAGCTCACCGATGTTACCCTGGATATTTGGGAGCAGCAGACGAGTTTTTCGTGGAATCCGTTCAAATCGCTCTACAAACTACCCTTTAATAATCTGTGCACTTGGATTGTTAAAATTTCTATAGTTATAAAATAATATATTATTTAATTGAAACGTCAATTTTTTTTAAATGAGGCATTACATTAAGAAGATCGTATTAAAATTGGCAAGAGCGTAAATGTAATCCATAGTTTGATAAAAGTGAACCTTCATAATGTCCTTGATTGAAGGACTGTGAAAATAAAACCTAATTTTCATCATAAATGTATTTAATTAGCACCTCATAGTTTATAGATGCAAATATTTGCCTACTCGAAGTGTCGACATTGTGATGCAATGGCAAACACTCTTAAGTCGTATTTTTCAAATTGGATTGCATGTGGTTGAGAAAGAAGTATGAAATATTTATCATGTATGCAGACGCTCATTCAATGATGATAATGCTATTGATGATGATGATGATGGTAACGTGATGTTTAGAAAATCTTTAAAAAGTCGAAGGGTACCTCAAAACTTAAACAAATTATGATCGCGTTGAATGATATTGTAGCTTCAATTGTAATATTTATGTTACTTGTAATAAAAGCGTTTACTTCCCTGAATTCACACGACATTCAGGCACGTCTGCTCATTCATATTTAAGTAGCCCTCTCGAAGCAGCTAGTTTGTATAGCGTTTCATTATTTCGCTCAAACATCCAGGCAGCTAATTTTATTTAATTATTTTTTTGCAACATCGTGCACATGAAGAAATATTTTTTAAATGATAGCCAATAAATATTTCTAAATAGACTTGAATCTCAGTGATTGAAGAGCATTGTTAGATCAATGGGTGCAGCGTTTTAGTGCTTTCGAGGTTGAATGAGAAATCTAGGCATTAGCATGACGCACTAGAACATTGTACGTGTGTGTTTCAGCAAAGCTGCTGTGTGCATGTGTGCGTGAGACAAGAAAGCTTACGAAAGCTCCATAGTGAATCAAATAGATGACAAATTGTACAAAAATTCATTGTTTATTGATACAATGCATTGAAGGCACGATTGAAAGCTAGTGCACTCGAAACTCAACGATCGCACGGCGGAATCTGAAGAATTTAAGCGATCTCGCTATTTTATTGTTGCTATTGTTGCATTCCTTGATCTATTTAAGTCTCCACGGGCCTGCTAACAAGCAGCAATAACAACAGTAACAGCATGCTGCTCACATAACACTTCAGCAACCACGCCTAGACACGCTATCTCTATGCATGTGTTTGGGTGTTTTAATAGATGTTCTATAAATAGAGACAATCCTATTGGTCCGAATTTTTCTTTCATAGTTTTTATGAATGTCTATTGGCTAGCGTACAGCTAGAGTAAAATATTGAATGACACACTTACATCCAGGTCATTTCTAAGATAGTTTTTCACTAAATGAAATATAATTTAAAAATGTAACTTTGAAAAATAAAATAAATTTAATTTTAATTATAAGTAATTTTGCTAAAATGTCTTCTAATAAGTGTTTAATGAAATAAGAAAGTTTCTATAGCAACGCATTAGATATGGCTACAGAAGAAAATACTGAAAGATTTTATTTCGAAAGTGAATTCTTCATCTTTATTTGGCAAAAAAAATTTTAAAAATTAATATTTTAATTATTTATTTTTAAACTCTCTTAGTTTGCATTTTTTCCCTAAACATTTTCTTAAATCCTAGAGTGTGAGGTGAGTGAGGGAAGTGATGAAGAAGGAGATTATGACTGGGTGAACGAGGATGCAGGTGGCAGTTCATTGGGTGAGTTTGCGAAGAATAACTTTAGTTTGAGTTTATTTAACAAAATATATTTATTTTCTAATTATATGAAAAAATGTAGGCGGCTTTAGATTCTAAAGTTTAGAAAGATGGTATTTTTGTGAAGAGTAGTACAAAGTCATACAGGACTCGTTCTGTTGACCACTAATAAAACTATTTTCAGAATTTTTAAAATTGGCTGGACAAAATCCTTATTGGTGACAATGATAAAAAACATTAGATTTAAAAATTCTGACATCTTACTATGACTTTCAACAGTAGCTATCTCTGTTCAAATTGATGAGATCACATTCTTACTGAAATGTTGATCCAATCAAAAAACTATGTAAAAAACACGCCATTTAAAAAAAAATTGGTTTCAATAAATGCTTTTGCAGTTTGAGCCTTTATTAAATGTGAAGAAAATGATGCAGACGACTACGAGGACTTGGACAAGATGGTGAGGAAGCTGCAGGAGAGTGCGCGAGAGAAGGAGGTCGAGGTTTGTGACCTTCAAAGCACTTGATTGCATTAAACCCTAATCTAAGCTTACAAGGTATCTAGGCCTTTTCAATTAAGGTCAAGTTAATACAAAACTTTTTAATATTGCATTTTATTTATTTATTTTATTGAATTGCATCTTAATTGTATTGTATTACAGTTGGTGACGGAAGAGAAGCCAAAGCTCTCAGTGACGTACAAGCCTGAGTTGCCAGAAGACTTTGTGCGCAACTACTTGATGGCGATGGGCATGCAGACGACCCTGGACGCATTCCAACAGGAGTGCTTTCTCATGCAGGAGAAGGTGGTGTGGTGGTTGTGGTGTAGTGGTTGTGGTGTGGTGGTTGTGGTGTAGTGGTTGTGGTGTGGGGGTGTATTGGGGTGGTGTTGTGGTGGAGCCTGCAGTGTTGAAATGATGGTGTTTAGATGGTAGTTTTAAAAAACCCCACACCACACAAACCACACAAAACTACCGAACCACACTACACCAAATTAAACCATACACCTCACTACACACACCACACACACACTAAACCAAACCCAACACCACACACCTCACCACACACACACTAAACCAAACCCCACACCACACACTTCACCACACAAACACTAAACCAAACCCAACGCCACACACTTCACCACACAAACACTAAACCAAACCCCACACCACACACTTCACCACACAAACACTAAACCAAACCCCACACCACACACCTCACCACACAAACACTAAACCAAACCCAACACCACACACCTCACCACACAAACACTAAACCAAACCCCACACCACACACCTCACCACACAAACACTAAACCAAACGCCACACCACACACCTCACCACACACCTCACCACACACCCACTAAACCAAACGCCACACCAGACACCTCACCACAACAGGGTGTCATGAGGCCCAGTGACTTCGAGGGCGTGGATGATCTGTACGAGTGGAACCTGCATCTGAGCACTTCCCTCTTGCGCAAGGAAAAGCAACTGCAGTCCTCCACTGACCTCCTCGCGTCTGTCCATCATCTTCATCATCGTCGTCGTCGTCATCAGCATCATCATCATCGTCGTCATCTTCGTCATAGTCGTTATCATCATCATCATCATCATCATCATCATCATCAGCATCATCAGCATCGTCATCATCATCAATGATGACTCACTGCACAGGAGGTGCAAGGAGAGGCTGCAGAAGGCGCTCAAACAGAGGGACTTCCACATGATGCAGCACAGAAGGGTGGCCCAGGTGTGTGTGTGTGTGTGTGTGTGTGTGTCTTCTCGTATGTGTGTCTTCTTTTATGTGTGTTTGTGTGATACTGTATTTACGTGTCACTGTACATGTTTTTTTTATATCGTTGTATGTGTGTTTGTGTGATACCGTATTTACGTGTCACTGTACATGTTTTGTTTTATATCGTTGTGTGTGTTTCGTTTTATGTATCTTTGTGGCTTTTTTGTTTATTTTTTTATGCAAACCACAACTGCACCAGCACAAAACCACTTCACTTCCTACAACAACACAAAAACCACCACACTTACTACAACCAAAAAAAAACAAAAAAACACAACACGACCACCACCACAACCCCACTACCACACCAACCTCGACCACACAACAACCCCCCCCCTCTCGTCCCTCAACCAACCACAGGAGAAGGACAGACTTCGCGTGGAGATGCGTCGACTGCAGGCCTCTTACGCTGGCATCGAGCCCGCCCTGGCCACCCTGACAGGCAAATACTCGCAGGCGATGCGTGAGCAGTACCTCGTGAAGCGGAAACTTGACCAAACGCAACAGGAGCTCATGACCCATATTAGTTGGGTGGTGATGCTTGTGATGATGTTGATGATGATTTTGAGAAGGAGGATGAGGAGGATGTTGGTTTTGATGATGAGGATGAGGGGGGTGGTGTGATAATGATGAGGATGATGATGAGGATGATGGACGTGAAGGTGATAGTGATGTCTGGGATAGAAAATTGGGATTTAAAAAATTAATAATAATGCTAGAAAGTTGTTGTCAGTACGCAGGTACAGCTCTCTCCCGAAGATCCCATCCCGTCTGCCCATCTCCAACATCAATAAAAACAACAAAAATGATACTAATAATACTGATAAAAATGATGACGGCAATAACAACCAAAACATAAACAATGAGGAAGTAACCTATAACGAAGACATTTGCTTTGATACAACTACCGAATTGAGAAGGAACAATGTCAACAATAACAACAATAACTCTAACACTAAAACAAACAAGAACACGAACAACAACAATAACACTTATAACAACTCTAATAATAAAAATAAAAACAACATTAATAATAAGAATAATGGAAATAGTAGTGCTGTCAGGATGGTGAGTAATCCATACACCCATTCATCCATTTATAAACCCCCTGTCCATCCATTCATTCATCTTTGAACCCACGCGACCCCTTTCTCCCTCATAATCCACCCATCTATTTAACCACTAAACCATCCATCCATAAACCCACTCATCCATCCACCACCACCACTCCTCCATCCATCTACCCATTCACCACCCCTCACCTTCTACTCTATCTCACTCCTCTTCCCCCATCATCCATTCACCTCCCCCATCCATCCATCCCATCCATCCACAGGACTCCCCCATCCATCCATCCCATCCATCCACAGGACTCCCCCATCCATCCATCCCATCCATCCACAGGACTCCCCCATCCATCCATCCCATCCATCCACAGGACTCCCCCATCCATCCACAGGACTCAAAGTTCCTCAGGGACACCCGCTTCAACAGGCAACTGACGATGGTGCACCTACCCTGCCCCTTCCTCCTACGCAGGGAGGGCTTCCAATTGGCTGAGACCCTACAAGCGCATGAGCAGACTGTCACTAGGTAGGTAGGTGGTTTGGGGGCGGGGGGGGGGGGGTTGCTTTGGTTTGATGGTTGGTGGGGTGGAAGGGGGCGTGAGAGGTTGTTGTTGTGGTGGGTGGTTTGTGGTGGGTTGTGGGAGATTGTGGGTGATGGGTTAATTAATGTTGTGTGGTTAGTGGTGGGTTGTGGGAGATTGTGGGTGGGTAGGTGTTGGGTTGGTAGTGGGTTAATTAATGTTGTGTGGTTAGTGGTGGGAGGTTAGTGGTTGGAGGTTGACGGTGACTGGTAAAGTGTAGAGGGTGAGTAGTGTGTAGAGAGTAGATAATGGTGAGTAGTTGGGCAGTCTGTAGAGCGGTGGGTGGTGCGCAGAGGGTTGCTCTGCCTAACTACCTCTTCTAACTACAAAACTACGCATCAACCACCACAATCACCACCATCATCAGCCACTATCACCATCATTTACATCATTACCCACCTGCCACTCACCACCACAACAGCGTTAAAGTGCATGGCGACACGATGGCGACCGCAAGTGACGACATGACGTGGAAGCTGTGGCGTCTGCCGTCGATGCAGCTGCTGCATCATGGAAGAGGCCATCTAGACTGGATCTCTGACTGTGACATCGACCCGTCGTATGTTGTTGTAGTTGTTGTTGTTGGTGTGGTTGTTGCTGTTGTTGGTGGTGTGGTTGTTGTTGTTGGTGGTGGTGTGGTTGTTGGTGGTGTGGTTGTTGGTGATGTGGTTGGTGGTGTGGTTGTTGTTGTTGTTGGTGGAGTTGATGTGGTAGAATTTTGTTGTTATGTTGATATTCCTGTTGTTGTTAGTGGAGCTATTTTTGTTGATGAAGTTGTTATTTCTGATGATGATGTTGTTGTGCTCCCTTCACATCTCACTAGATTTCCAAACGTCATCAAATTATAAATCTAACCCACATTTTGTTAAAGCATTACAATCACCTATCTCACAAACCACTACTACCACGACCATCACCACGACCAACATCCTAACCACTATCACAAACACCCCTACCACTACCACCACTACCACAACTACCACAACTACTATCTCAACCACCACTACGATTACTCCCAAGACCACCACTACTAAAAACCACAATCATGACCACTACTACCACAACTACTACCTCAACCACCACCACCACTACCACAACTACCACTACTACCCCAACTACTACTTCAACCACCACCACAACTACCACTACTACCACAACTACTACTTCAATCACTACCACCACCACCACAACTACCACTACTACCACAACTACAACCTCAACCACCACCACCACTACCACAACTACCACTACTAACACAACTACTACTTCAACCACCACCACCACAACTACCACTACTACCACAACTACTACCTCAACCACCACCACCACTACCACAACTACCACTACTACCACAACTACTACCTCAACCACCACCACCACTACCACAACTACCACTACTACCACAACTACTACTTCAACCACCACTACCACAGTGGCTCTAGACTGGCGACAGTGAGTGGCGACACGACATTACGGATATGGAGTCTCGATACTGCCACATGCATGCATTCATTCGTCAAGCACCGCAAAGCTGGTGGCTGCATGCATGCATGGGTGGATGGAGGGATGAATGGATGCATGAATGGATGGGTGAATGGATGCATGAATGGATGCATGAATGGATGCATGAATGGATGGGTGAATGGATGCATGGATATATGGATGGTTTGATGGATGCATGGATATATGGATGGTTTGATGGATCGATTAAAAGAGGAATGGATGAATGCATAAGGGATGGATGGATTGATAAATATATGGATGAATGGATGGATAGATGGTTGGTTAGCTGAATGAAGTGTTGATGATTTGTGGCACCCCACAGTGTGGGGAGTGTCGTGGAACCATGGTGGAGACTTTGTCGCCACCTGCTCCCTCGACAACACTGCCAAGCTCTGGGATCTCAATAGGTATCCATTCATCTATCCATCCATCCATCCAACCATCTATCCATCCATCCATCCATCCATCCATCCATCCATCCCTCTATCCATCCATCCAACCATCCATCCATCCATCCATCCATCCATCCATCCATCCTTCCATCCATCCATTCATCAACAGATTTATCCAACTATATTTTCATCGATTCATCTTAAAAAAACTTCATCATCCACCACCCTCACTACACCATCCACCAATCCCTTTAAACAATCATACCTTCACACCAGTGTTATTTTCGTTTCATAAAATAATTATAGTTTTTATTTCAGTTTCGTTTTGGAATTAATTATAGTTTTTATTTTCGTTTTCTTTTTGAAAATAATTAAAGTTTTTATTTTAGTTTTCGTTTTGAGAATAATTAAAGTTTTTATTTTCGTTTCAGTTTTGAAATTAATTAAAGTTTTTATTTTTATTTTAGTTTTGAAAATATATTAATTCACAACTTTGAACACTATTTTTTTATATCTAAAAAAATTAATTGATCATAAAGTGAAACAGTAAAATAGAACTGTATATTAACAACAAATGAGTTTTAAAAATTAACAGTCAATTGAATTATTATAAGATTTGAGTACGTAAATTATTGAGTAATAACAAATTTGAAATATAATTACAAATTTACGATTAAAATAAGAGATAATTTAATTGACAAAGCGAAGCGGTAATAAAATAACGTTTTATAAATGGCGCTACCATAGATATCCTACAAACAACAAGTAGTATACTATATCTATGGGCGCTACTTCCATAAAGCCCAGAGATAATGTTCATAACATAGACATATATTTTTTATATAAATTATACATTTACATATTATGGCATACTTTGAAATTTATTTAATTTTCGTTTTGAAAATAATTATAGTTTTTATTTCAGTTTCGTTTTGGAAATAATTATAGTTTTTATTTTCGTTTTCGTTTTGAAAATAAATTTAGTTTTTATTTTCGTTTTCGTGGAACGATTATTCAGAATTGTCGTTTTCGTTTTCGTTACGAAAATAACACTGCTTCACACCATACTTCCTTTTGCCTCATTACAACCACTTCTCTACCCTCATCCTCCCACTACAACTACCCCCATACCACTACCATATCTCCCACTTCAACCACCCTCATACCACTACCATATCTCCCACTACAACTACCCCCATACCACTACCATATCTCCTACTTCAACCACCCTCATACCACTACCATATCTCCCACTACAACTACCCCCACACCACTACCATATCTCCCACTACAACCACCCCCACACCACTACCATATCTCCCACTACAACCACCCCCATACCACTACCATATCTCCCACTACAACCACCCTCATACCACTACCATATCTCCCACTTCAACCACCCTCATACCACTATCATAACTCCCACTACAACCATCTTCATACCACTACCATATCTCCCACTACAACCACCATCACCAGCATCCCCTTTCTTCTACTACAACAACTACTCCCCCATACCACCCTGAACCATTCTCCCACTACAACTACGACCCCTACACCATCACCACACTCATCACCCCCATTACAACCATCTTCCTTCCCCCCAAACAACCACTTATCTCCGCCCACTAATCCCCCACTACACCCGTACCACAGCCTGCGTTGCAGATTCACACTGAGGGGCCACAAGGACTCGGTAAACTCGGTGGCTTTCCTGCCCCACTCGAGCATCCTCGTCACCTCCTCCTCCGACCAGACCGTCTGCATCTGGGATGCTAGGAGTGTGAGTGGTGGGGGTGGTGATGATGGTGGTGATTGTTGTGGTTGTGATGATGGTGGGGGGGGGGGGGGGGTGATGGCTGTGATGATTGTTGTGGTTGTGATGATGGTGCGGGTGGTGATGATTGTGATGACTGTTGTGGTTGTGATGATGGTCCGGGTGGTGATTTTGGTTATGGTGGTCATTGTGTGGAAGAAATGAAGGTGGTCGTTTTTTTTGGCATGAAAGAGATTTTGTGGTGGTGTAAGGCTGGTTGGAGTATTGGCTACTTGATGTTTTTAACGTTGGTAATAGTTTATTCACCACATCACAGCACCACACCGCAATTCACCACAAACCCCGATAGAACCTGTGTGGTGGTGTTTACAAAGGCCACAAGCACTCAGTCAACAGTAGTCAGTTTAGTCTCAAGGTTTTTAAAAAAAAATTGTAATTTTAATGTTTATTTTTTGAATATTAATATTTAAGTTTTAATTTAATTTAATTTGGTTGTTGTGCTAGTAGATGTTTTAGCAGTTCTAGCTTTCCTGGTTAGGGCAAACAGTCATAACCTATTCAAAAACACACACTACTACACTATACTACACCACCACATCAAACCACACCACACCATCATATCAAACCATCCAACACCTTCAAATCAAGCCACAATCCACCACTCACCAAACGAGCACACCAGCAAAGCACAACATCACCACCACACCAAACGACCACCTCAGGGCAACCTGATAGTGTCGTGTGACAGCGGCGGCTTCATGGTGGTGTGGGACGTGAGGCAGAAGAAGATGCTCACCCAGATGCTCTTTGCGCCACAACCACT
Source organism: Piscicola geometra (assembly GCA_943735955.1). NCBI lineage: Eukaryota > Metazoa > Annelida > Clitellata > Hirudinida > Piscicolidae > Piscicola > Piscicola geometra. The sequence continues at coordinate 7,739,823 of OX030959.1, read as the reverse complement.
CCTCGCCACTCCTGGCAGTCAGATCAATGTGAAGTTGGTGGTGGTTGTTTGTGGTTGAGGTTGTTGAAGGTTTTTGTAGTTTTGAAAGGGTGCTTGTTGAAGTGGAGGTTGAGGAGATGGTTGATGTAGTTGTTGAGGTGGTTGGAGTTGTTGAGGTGCTTTTTGAAGGTGTTTTTGAGAATCGAAGAACAACACACTCTACAAACCCACGCAGAAAAGGCGCTGCGGAGGTGTGTTGCAATCAGTGCAGCTTCGACCCGACAGGCAGTGTGGTTGCTGTGGCTTGTAGTGACTCTATTCTGAGGATGGTTGACCTCAACTTGCAGAAGGTAACAACAGCAACCACACTCCCACAACAACACAACAACTACTTCTACATTCCCACAACAACACAACAACTACTTCTACATTCCCACAATAACACAACAACTACTTCTACATTCTCACAACAACATTACAACCACTACACCCTCTCAAATTTGCAACAAACATTATTCAGACCTTAACACAACAACAAAAAACTCATTCACCAACCATGACTACAACCACAATCACAAAAACAACAACCACCACCAGACAGGGACTACACAAAAACCACCACCACATCACACCAACCACAACAACCACAACCACACCACACCAAACCACCACAACAACACCACCAGGTGCACTCGATGCAAGGGCACGAAGACTCAGTGCAGTGTCTGCACTATGACGTCACTGGAGAGTACGTGCTCTCCGGAGCGAGTGATTGCAGTGTGCGCATGTGGAAATGAGAAAGGGGTTTATGAGTGTGTGTGTGTGTGTGTGTGTTTATGAGTATGTGTGTGTGTGTGTGTATGTGTGTTTATGAGTGTGTGTGTGTGTGTGTGTGTGTGTGTGTGTGTGTGTGTGTGTGTGTGTGTGTGTGTGTGTGTGTGTGTGTGTGTGTGTGTGTGTGTGTGTGTGTGTGTGTGTGTGTGTGTGTGTGTGTGTGTGTGTGTGTGTGTGTGTGTGTCATGGGGTTGGCCATTTGGTCATTAACATTGCTGCATTAAGGTCTTTTTAGATTTTGTTGAACTTGAGTTTTTTTAGTCGTTTATAAATTCAATTTTCTGTTGTTTACATTGAAATTGCAAAAAAATTGATTTTTTTATTAACTGGAATGATTCAAATCTTGAAGTAATAACATAACTCAATGAACTCAATGTATTGCAATAAAAAAATAGTGAAGAAAGATTCAAAAAATATCTCGAATGTTTTAAAAGTAAATTAGAGTGATTTTGCAGTTAGCTGCTGCCACTGAGGTTGAAGTTCGTCTTCCAGGTTCATTAGATGCAGTTTCAAATTTTCCATTATCATTGACTCAGTCTCCATCTTTTCTGTGGCTTCGTTCAGCACAATTTCTTTGGTTATTTTTTTCTCTAACTCTATTACCAAGTTCTCACATCTTGCTTCAAAACTGGAAAATAGTTCCCCATCAACTTCTTCCATTTATTAAACTATTTGTTATTAAATTCAACCAAGTAAACTTAGACTCTAAGTCATAGAGTATTTAAATTTTAAAATGGTATCAGTTTACCTTTCTGATCCCTTTAAATAGGAATGTCTTAGGCTTAATAAATTTAGATAAAAATATATAATATTTTTAGTTGGTTTAGTTTAAATAATTCTAAAAAATCAAAAAAAATTTCTTTAAATTCAATGATTTATTTATATAAAATATTTTTACATTCATGTTTGTTGAAAAGTAATTTTCGTCCTTGGAGTAACAGGTTAACAATTTTCGCTTTTAGACTATCCATTATACGCATTTAAAATATTTATATCGTAAAATTTTTCATACAATTGAATTTTTTTTCTCACAAAATTTAGTTTCAAGACAAGATGTTGCCTCGTTCCTTTCTCATGTCCCGCTCCCACCTCTCTCTCCTGGTGAGGAGAAACTTCGGCATTAGTGTTCCTTGCTTGCAAACAGCCTCAGACCCCATCCAGAAACTATTCGTTGACAAAATCAAAGATTACTCCGTCAAGAGCAAGTTTGTATTGGAATTTTTTAAAGAACATTTTTTAATGTCTGAGTAGTAAATAACTGCTATGCCTGTCCATGTCACTTATTTTATATCTCAAATATTGAACCTAAGCAACAAACCTCGCAGAGCTCAAGGAGGCAAGCTGTTTGAGGCTTCCCCCGAGATCAAGAAGCAGTTGCAGGATGAGATGGACAAGCTGGCCAGGCAGTTTGGAGCTGACAAGCAGGACTTCTCCAAATTCCCCACTTTCCAATTCGCTGGTTGGTCTTGCTTTGAAAGGCATTTGTGCATAAAGCTAAGAGTTTTTGTGGTTGGTTAAAAGTTTAAAAAAAAATTAAATATCAAGCTGGTTTGATCAACATATATTTCTCAAGGTATAATGTATTGATATAAAATAAGATATATTTATAATATATATATATATATATCATCTCTGTTTCACAATGAATCAATTATTCATTTAACAATCAACAGTATGTCTTGAAAGCTACCAATAAAGCTCACAAACACTACAGAACCCGATATTGAGCTGGTCAGCTTGAGTGGGGATGCCAAGGCTGAAAAGGTGGTGGCAGTGGAGGGCGAGGAGATGAAGGAGGAGGAGGATGATGACAAGCCGTGGTTCGAGCGCTGAGTGTTCTTTCAGTGGGGATCAGTGAAGGGTGTGATGTCTTGTGATTTTAGTGGATAAGTGCGCATTTGATTTTTCAAAAATAAACGATTGAAAACTCACTTCTTGAATTTGATCACCCACATCGGGTTTTCATTAAAATCTTCCAGCTCAATCATCCCCTATGCAATTTATGGAGTATGGATTGAGTATCGAATATTTGAAGTTATTCTATTCACATGAGATTGGATACCAATAATAATAATAATAATGTAATAATGACGATCATTGTTATAGTGGCGTATAACCCGAACGGGCTTCCAGGCCACTTAGGCTGCATATTTTCATTTGCGCCTCTGGGTTACTAGGGCATTGGTTGCACTCGAACCTAGGACCTTTCTTTACTGATCAAGCCGAGAGTGGTTGCCGACTCGGTTACCCGTTCACGAAAAGTGGATAATCATTAAAAAATTCTCTTAGTGCCTAACAATTTCAACGCATTAGTTAATTTAAACGACTTAATACATTTTATACCTTTTTTAAATTAAAGGGCAGCATATAACTACGTGTTTAATGATTAAACTTTAATCTTGTAAAACTGTTATGCAAACATGTGTAAATTTATTCATCCAAGAGTTAGTTCGAATACTCTGATTCGTTCGAAGAATAATTTAGAATCTAACTGTTAGATTAATCTAATGTACTTGGCCACATGACACTAGCAATAACAGAAGATAAACTGTTGACAATTACGTTAGAATTTTTTTGAATGCAACAGATAAGAGAAGCATTAGCCTTATCTTCATGACAGTGTTTAAATAAACACAAAATAGACGGATGTTGAAAGAACGAGGTTTATTTCTTTCTTCAAAGCCTTCAAAACTGAGCGAAGGTCGTAGAGAGTTCTCATCGATAAAACATTGGTTCTTCATCCAACAGAACTGAATGGCGCAGTGCAAGCTCTCTGTGGGTCTGTTGCTCCTTGCATGCTGTCTGCTCAGTGGTGAGACATCGATGTGTGGTCACTTGCGTGAGTTGGGCTGGTCTGCCTTCTCGAATGCCAATGCTGATGAACGCCACCAACAGGAGACGCTGACAGAGGACCCAAGAGACTGCCTCTGCACATCATTCCATCGCGATACGGCATTCACTTGCAGTTCGACATGAGTGCAGAGAGACCTCCCTTCTCTGTGACAGGAAAAGTCACCATTGACATGAGCGTTCAGGTCGCAACCTCTCGCATCGTTCTCAACAGCGTAGGTTCGTTCACGAGTCGTTCAACTCTTCAAAACACCCGCATGCCAACACCAGCACCACTCCCCTTCTGCAGGACCCGAGTTTTCTATCGCAAACGTCACTCTCACTTCCTCGCAGCCTCAAAACCTTCCAGTGCCCACGAACATCACATTCGATCCTGAAAACGACTTCGTGTTCATAGAGCTGGATCGCGCTCTGAAGGAGGAACACTCGTACAATCTCAGCATTGACTTCACCAACTCTGTAAACTTTTTCGAAATGGGATTGTTCCACATTCGATACGTCGATGAAGATAACCAGACACAGTAAAAACAACAATTTCTGAACCAACCTTTAATTATTAAAGTTTAATATATATAATTGAACTTTCAATTTTTATAAAGAAAAATTATATAAATCTCAGAAAAGTTCAGACCAAGAGCCAAGGGATAAAATCTCAAACTTGCAGGTTCATGATAGCCAGCCAACTTGAGTCGATCGGAGCTCGTCGAGTGATGCCCTGCTTTGACGAGGTCGACATGAAGGCTTTTTTCGATGTGAGCATCGTCAGACAGGGCGTCAATCACGGCTTCTCCAACGGAAAACTAACTCACACTCTTACAACGTACTCTTTTGTGTGATCTTAAAATCGGAAAAGATTTCTAGTTTATAAATTGTAAATTTTTATTTATGAAAATTATTATTTTTATTTGAAATGCATATGCGATGAAATGAATCATGTCAAAATGTATATGAATGCATCAAGCGAAGACGGAGTGATCGACTACTTCGAGACAACTCCTAAAATGTCGATCTACTTGCTGGCCATTGTGTTCGGAGACCTGAAGATCCTTGAGTCTTCTCCAAATGACCAGACAAAAGTAAGAGAAAATTTTTCAAAAACTTTTATTTTTTCATAAAAGAATTTTTTGAATTTGTATTCTGATTCTTATGAAAAATCACTGAAAATCAATCATTGAATGTGTTCTATCGTTTTTCTTTGTATTCAAGCCAAACAGACAACCCTTTCATATCGCTCCATTCGGACATTTTAGCACTTAACCTTCGCAGACTAAAGTGCGAGTAGTGACTCTAGACCACCTTCTGCCATACGTCAAATACCCACATGAACACTATCTGCTGCCCATCCACGCCTGGCTCGAAAACGTCACCAAGATCCCCTACCAAGAAAGCAAACTAGGTTTTAAATGCTTTTTATTCGAGAAAAATCTATATGAATTCAAAAGCATTATCGCAAAAATCCACGTTTTTTCCCACTCTTTTCCTTACCAGACCATGTGGTATTGCCGAATGTTGGTTTGGCAATGGAAAACTGGGGACTGATCTTTTACTCGCTGAATCTATTTTTCGTCAGCAATGGAAATTCAGAAGTCAAAAGCAAGTTGCAGACGGCATTTATAATCGCTCACGAGTTGTCTCACCAGGTATGCGGGTTTCAAAGCCTTATTTATTTATTGTTTATCCTGATAAACCAATTAAAGATTGGTACAATTGACTAGTTTTTCGACAAAACTTCTGAAAGTTTAAAATCTAAAAATCCACTTTTCATACCGCCAGTGGTATGGCAACCTGGTGACATGTGCCTGGTGGGACGATATTTGGCTGCAAGAAGGCTTGGCCACCTACTTTGCCGTCCATTCTCTAGCCGCTTTAGGCTGGGACGCTGTGAGTCACTTGAGGGAAAAAAATCAATAAAGCATCTAGCAAGCATGCAACCAACCACTCGACAGAACGCCATAATGCAGTCGGAGTCCATTCACGAGATTTTGATTGCAGATCAGACCAACGTAACCACGACTGTAAGAGTCCGAATAGAATCACCAGAAGAATCTAACTTTAAAGCTTTCACTTCAATCGTTTACACTAAGGTTGTACTGTCTGGATGAGAAGTGTTTAAAAAATGAATATAATTTTAAATGATAATTCAATTAAAAATTCATTATTATTTAAACACTTTTTTCGACAAATGCTTTTCTCCCTCTAAAGGGAGCAGCAATGGTTCGAATGGTTGAAGGCATTCTTTCAAAGCCGCTTCTAGAAAAAGCTCTGCAGGTAGGTCTTCAAACACTCAAATTTAACTTTTATGAAAACTTAAAAGCACCGCAAATATGAAAACAGTTTCAGTTCACCACACAGTCCACAACACGCCAACCAGAACTACCTCAACAAGTACAAGTACGCAGTGGTGAAAACTGAAGACATGCTGAATGAATTCACAGAAGTTTGTTGCAAAATTTCCCTTTCTTTCGGTAGCTTGAACTTTGTCTGTTATCCTTTTCAACTTTGGCAGGAAGCAAAAAGGAATGGCATCACCTACCCAGACAACTCACCGATCGACTTCAACCGCTTCCTCACTCCTTGGCTCGACCAGAACGGATATCCTCTCGTCAAGGTTTCAGGCTTCCCTCTAGCGAAGTGATCCCTGCACAAGCGCCTCATTAACTCCGAGCAACGACAACACAGGTAGCGTCTTACCAACCTGGCAAGGCCCGCATCACTCAGCAAAGATACTTCTCGCCTCGCAACCAAACGGAGAGCCTGCCTAGCCAGCATGGGTTAATGACGACTGCGTGCGCAAACGAAAATATTTCAGTAGTTGATATCTTTCTCTATTGAACAGTGAAAATGAACTATTTTGAAAACTTCACTGCAAGATACAAGTGGGACGTGCCTGTGACTGTTCTAGATGCCCTCAGCGACTCTTCTTTCAAAGCCCCCGACTACTGGCTCAAAATCAATGACACCGGTTGAATTTTTGAAGAAAAAAAAATAGATTCTTATCGCACTGGTGCTTGAACATCGTTAACCCAAGTGATTCTTCAGAACTGCTGATCGAGGTGTCGAAGGAAGAGAACTACTGGTTCCTCATCAACCCCCACCAAATGTTCTTCTACAGAGTGTGGTACGACGAGCGTCTCAGAAAACTGCACAGCCAACACTTGCTGGTGGGAAGAAGCACAAATATTAAGCAGCTTGTTTCGAGATAATGTAGCACCTTTCATGAGAGACAACCTCAACAGCACGACAACGCCACACCAGGAGCTGAGTGCCGCCTCAAGAGCTCAGATCATTGACGACAGCTTCAGCCTTGCCAGGTGAGACCTTGTTCTTGTCTCTGTCTCCTTCTATAGCGCCTTGCCGTCCATGCTGACGTCATGAACGATGCCTGAGCCCAAGACTTACAACTCTGTTCCGCACCAGGAACGGCTACTACTCGCTGGAGACTGCACTGGACAACACTCTGCACCTGGCCAGCGAGCAGTACATGCCATCGTGGGCCTCCGTCACGAGGAACTTGCAAACCCTTGAATCCTTCTTCCACTCGCAAGAATGGTTTCCTCGCTTCAAGGTTCGCATGTAGATGGGTCTTGAGAGGCCTTTTGTGGGAGTGGGAGTCGGATGAAGTTAGCAAGGAACACACGCATAAATGTTGAAAAGTAGGTTTGCTATCTCATTAATGAGAACCTCCCACCACCTAGGCGCACTTTGTGAGACAGGCGAGACAAGTGCTCAAGAGCATCGGAGACGAGTTCAGGCCAGACGACGCCATCGAGCGGGAGTCAGTGTTTGAGCAGCCACTAGTTCATTGCAGACCGAGGTAGTAGTACGCATGCTAGAACATCATCATCACCTGTTCCTCCAGGATGCTAAGGAAGGAGTTGCTGGCTCTGATGCTGAACTTCGGAGACGAGGAGTACCAGCAGAAAGGCATGCGGAAGTTCTCCGTCTATCTCGCCAGTCCTGACACCAACCCGTTTGCATCTCGCTCCTTGCGTCTAATCTCGACGTTTCTAATCAACTTACTGTTTGCCATTAGTCGCTTCTCTAAAATATCAATTCTGCTTCATCATCTGCAGAGTGCACGCCAATGAGCTGGCCATGGTGGCGTGCTTGGGGGTGAGCAGAGGTGGCGCAGCGGAATACAACGCAGTGAAGAAGCAGTACGACCGCAGAAGACAGTCGCCAATCGACGAAGAGAGAAGAAGCCTTGCCTTCGCCATGACATGCAGTCCCAGGGCCGAAGACTTTCAGTTGTGAGTGCTGCTTTGTGAAGACTTGGGAAAATGAATCATGAACCAACACATTCAACCACCTTTGCAGCCTGACCAATGATTTTGGTAGGTTCTTCAAATATAGAGACATTCTCATCACCAAACCACCCCGGGAGGCTCTTTTCTGGTCATACGCTGGTCATACATTCAATGCCACGATGGAGAGGTTCGGTATGGTCTTGACGATTTTCAAGATTTAATAAAAAAAATTCAAATCATGAACCCCCTAATATATATGATTTATTATTAATATGTTTTTAATTAAAATCATAATGTTAATATTTTTCATTAATTTCTTTAGTACCGACGTCAGTCCCTTACTTGTGCCAATCGTCGCCACCTGGCACACAGTCGAACAGCTCGAAAAAGTACCCACGCCAATGATTTAGCCTCAAAATGCTTTCTTCTTATCTTTTTTGTCGCTAAATGAATTCTTTTCAAGTGAATTCATAAATGGCTTTATCGTTCTGTCCCATTATAGCTGCAGTCGTTCATAGCGAAAGTAGGCAATCTTTCTGAGTTTGAAGGCTACTTCAGCTCATTGGTGGCGACTGTTGAGCAGAACATCCAGTTCGTCAATGAGAATACGAAGGTCGTCGAGGAGTGGCTCAACAAGGTCTACGGAGAGCCCTTCAACGCACACGACGTGAGATTACTTCACCAAAAAGAATTTAAAGTCTAAATAGATATTCTATACTGATAGTCGAATTTTTAAATTTTCAGCTGCAGCAAGAAGCATCAGGCCTGGAGGGGAGCTTGTTGCAGGGCTTTTGGAAGGGCTTGTGGTGGGCATCAGGTCTTTCCTCCGCCTCCAACGTCGTCGAGCATCTCCTCAAGTCGAACGACGAACTCTCTGAGGAGGGCAGCAGGAGGTGAGGCGAGAAGGCGTCCCAGAGGTCAACGCCTGCTGCTGTTGAGATTTGAAAGTTTTCTGCAATTAATCTTTGAAAGAATTATAAACTTTATTTTTTTCTTTTAAAGTGTTTTTCTCGTTTGGAAGTTAATCATGCTTATTCGGAAACTCACTGCTTTCAAGAGAATTATAATTAACCAATAAAAGGAAATGAAAGGTGTTCAGAGATGAATAGCTTTGAGGCAACTAAAAAGCTCCTAAGTGTCTTGCACTTCGCCCTATTTCATCTTTTCAACTGAGGCGAATCGCTTGCTGAATCGAATAAGTTGTAACTCGCGAATGCACACGACAAGCACCTGAAGCCTTCTTTGAGGTGGGCATCAGCGGTGGCCATGGGCGGTGATCCTGGGGGGTCTTGGGGTCAGGACCCCCCCCCCCCCCTTTTTTCCCATTTTTGTCAGGCAGTGAGCATCAACTTGCATTGTTTTCCACTGTTCTGCACACTGTGCAAATCTTGTTGCCCAGCACACAGCTGCCGCAAATCACATCAGTTTGTCCAAGAGGTAGGTGCTTTTTACAATCGTTCAAGGAAGGTCAAGAAGCAGTTTAGTGATGCTTTAGTGCCTCTTATAATTGACTTGCCTGATGAGCCACTGAATAAAAAGTATAATATAAAACTTCTTTGTCCTACAAGATGGCTGACCAAAGTATCTGCAGTGTCTTCTGTGCTTGAACATTATGAAGTGGTACTTGTTAGCTTGGAATCCATTGGTACTGCTGATGAAACAACTGTAAAGTGCCGTGCACTTAATGGAAAAAGTGGAAGAGCCTCGTCAGTCACCCTCAAAACTACGACCTCTCCAACGCATCAATTATATTTTTTAATATGATTTTTTCAACTTTTCTAAGAATTACCATTTCATTAAAATATCACCATGATCATCGTCATCACCATTAATGTGATTTTGCAATAACACCTTCCTGCTGATAATGATAGTCCACATGTTATTCCATTTCTTATTTTAAAAAATTTGATCAGTATTTAGCCACTTTGAAATAAATTGTATTATTTTAAATTCAATTTAGATTTTGAATACAACTTTTAGTTATGTTTTCTTTGTGACGAAAAATTAGAAAAACATTTTGAAAACAACTAAAAAGAAAAAAAGTAAGATAATAAAAAAAAAGTTTAGATTGATTTATGGTTTATCTAGAAATCGTCAAAAAAGTTTTTCAAAATAGGAGAACATTTAAAATTAGTTCAACTGAAAGAAGAAAGCTATAACAGCCGAGAAGACTTCAAGGAATACGTAACAAGATACTCAGAAATATACTAATGACTGAACTAGTGAAAAAAAGAGTAAATCAAAATACTACTTCTACTACCATTTCTACTGTAAAAGATCACAATGAAAAAGCTGATGGCACATCAACCTCCCTTGGCTTCAGTTATGTTACTGCAAACAACAACCGCAACAAAAGCAACAACAACATCTTCATCCTTGAAAAAAATGAGGATAGAGATGATGATGATGAAGATGATGGTGTTATCCTCTCAAAAGTGAGTATGATAATGATTTTTAAATTATTATTTTTGAAAAATTGTTTCGTTATTCAAAAATGGAAAAAGATAACATCTCTCGAACTTATTATTCACTTATTCAACATTAGAGACCGACCGAAACAGATATTTTTATTTCGGCCGAAACCGAAATTAGGCCGAAATTAAAATCCAATTTTCGGCCAAAACCGAAATTATGCCGAAATTGAAATTCAATTTTCGGCCGAAACCGAAATTAAACCGAAATGTCTCCCAACTTTTATTAAAACAAAAAAATAGTATTTAATGATGATAATGTCAGTTTAATAAGTAAATCCAAACAAGCGTATATTTTAAGCCAAAAAATAAAAGTTGTTCAACAACAAAAATGGTCTAAATAAGTAATTGTTTATTAAAATCAAAAAATAGTATTGAACGATGAAAATTTCTGTTCAATAATTAAATCCAAACAATCTAATAATGTAAGCAAGAAATAACTGTTTTTAAACATTTTCACCAAGAAGGTTGCTGCGACGAACTGCGTAGATTTGCCATGCAGAACTAAATAGTTGCTCGCTAGCCACACTTGTTAGGGGTGCAAATAAGTATTTTTGAGACTCAAGAAATAAATATTGACTGCAATGCCAATATATTGGGTGTTCTGTTGATTCTAGGCTCTTTAAGATACGCCTGGTCTTTCGATTCATATACACTGTTTATCTAACCAAGGATATTTAGAATTCCAAATGCTTGTACATGTCATTCGAACAATTAGTCTAATGACACCCATAAATCAATCAACCACGATAACTAATAGATATCTAACAGAGATGAGAATCGAACCCAAAGTTAATAGTTCGATTGAGGATATACAGATACTTACTTTTGACAATAAAATTTTTTTAAACAAATGTTTTCAAAAATAATTTTTTAAACAATTTTTTAAATTAAATTTCATCATTGTACGTATGCCAATTAACTTAAATTTCAATAGAATGGTTGTTGTTCCATATGCTTGTATACAGTGGCAACCTATTCGAAGGGTCTCACAATTTTTCGAAAATCGATGAGTTTTTTTGGTGGGGGGGTAATCGAATTTTCAATATGCCATAGGACAAAGATAATTTCTCTGGATGGCCATCGGGTCTTTATCTCAAAAAAAATTTATTATATGAGCACAGAACATAGAGATCCCAACAAAATAACACTAACATGTCACGAATTCTGAGAAGAAATAGTGCCCCACTAGACCTTAACTACACTTTTAAAACTTTACACTTTTCATATTTAAATTTTTCCAGCCATGACACAGTATATAAAGAATAACGCAGATAGACAAAATAACTCTCGAGCATTTAGAATTATCCAACCTTCATGGAAAGGATGCTGAAACTGTGCAAAGACAGCTCAAAATCAAATCAACACATCAAGTTTACGTGCGGATCAGTCTGATCTCATTGCATGTATCGAACTGCAAGAACTCTTTTGAGCCACAAGCCTTCAGCCCGAGTTGCAGTATATGCTCGATGTTGCTTTGACTCTGCCAGTTACTTCATAAGAATGAGAAAGAGCATTTTCTAAACTTCGGCTTATTGAAATTCGTCTTAGGACGACTGTGTCTGCTCGTCGTTTGCAAAGCTTCTTTGAGAATATCTGCTACCAAAACTGCTAGTGCACTTCTTCCAATAAATGAAATGGTGAAAAGATTTTCACAGACTGATCGAAAAATCATTTTGTAACTGAGAACACATCAAAAGTTAGTTGAAACTAAATATTTTAACAAAATTATAGACTTAAATATCAAACTTATTTTTTTACTTTTTACCTTAGTTTAAAAAATGATAACGTAACTCTAAGAATACTATGCAACTTAGTTGTTAGTTTTTTTAGTATCATTAATAAACTATCTAAATTCTTTATCAATTATAATTGGTAGTTTTTATTTAGCCCATTTACCGCCGCTACCCGAAAAAAAGTTAACATGAATTTTACATTTAGACTTGCATTATATGGTTATAATAACAACTCAAGCAAAATTGAAAACAATTATTTCATAAGTTTTAATGGGGCAAAATGTTGCGAAAACGCAACATGAGCGGGAAGTGTGATATACTTATGTGCAGTAAGAAATCCTAAATAAATTGATTCAAACCACTTTTATTAAAACAGAAATAAATTTCAATTGCAAATTGTTCGATAAAATTATGACTTCTAATTATTATATTAGTTATAATAATAATTAATATTATTTTAATTTAGAGAGCGACCGAAATTCGGTTCGGTTTCGGCGCCGAAATTGCTAATTTTCTTAGTTTCGGCAATTTTTCGGTTTCGGCTGAATCTAATTTTACAATTTCGGAAATTTTTCGGTTTCGGCCGAAAATAATTTTGTAATTTCGGCTCAATTTCGGTTTATTATCTAATATATCTGTAGATTAGAGGTCGGACCGGGTACACGATCCGACCGGGTACCCGCGGGTACCTGCGGGACTCCCGCGGGAACGGGAATGAAAATTAATTTCGATACGGAAAAAGTCGGAAACCGGGAATAGGTTTTCGGGACGGGAACGGGAATCATTATTCAAATCGGGAACGGGAAAAACGGGAATACAATTATTGGGATTGGATTCTTTAATAATTATGCTTCTGCAAAGTATGGAAATCTCTATTTCATCGATACTCCGTAATTAAGTAATTAAAATAAGTATTAAATGCAATAGAAATGTAAACGAAGCAACCATTGCGTTATCAATGTAAAAATCTCCAACATTTCATTTGAAGTTGTTATGGCGAGTCCAAATATTAGAGAGATTAGAACAAATTGGTGATGATGAAAACTTGTCAGATGAAATCAAACTGGTCAGTTATATTATTATTATTTTTATAAATTCATACTTTGAATTTGAATTATTAATTTCTAGTTGATTGCTCAGTTGATCATTTCGACAAAAGAAAAGATGCCCATTGATCTTATTCATATGGCAGCAAGTCTGTTGCATCCCCAGTTTAAAAGAATAATTTAAGAGTTTGGGATAGAAAAGAAATGAATACAACGACTTTCATTAGAGAAAATTTAATTCCATTTTGTACAGCCAGATCAAGTTGCAGTGCCGTTGAGAAAATAAACAAATGATGGTTATTTAGACCTATTATCTTAGTTTTTATAATTTAAAAGTTATAATACAATTTTTATACTATCAAATTATACGAATGATTTTATTTGTGAAGTTGTGGAAAATAAGAATGTGGTCAAAAAATATTTATAACATCATTGTGGAATTAATAATAATGAACGAGGGAATAAATTCAGAAGAGAATGAATTGTACAAATATTCACAATTAAGTCCCACCAAAATTGAAGATTATAAAGATGTTTAATTTATTAGAGTAAAATGAACTTTTTTCCAATACTACTAGAAGAAGCCAAACATTTTTTTAGTAGACCTGCAAGTTCTATTCGATGTGAACCAAGGGCGGCGATCTACTGAAAATATGGGGGGGGTCTCCCAGGGTTTGAATCAAAGAACCGGTATCGGCCAATACAGTACCAGCGATATTATTTAGTATTGTTTGCTGTAGTGCAAATTCTTTTTGTATCAACTATTAATATTTGTATCACCAAACATTTAAAAAAAAAGTTTTATACTCAATAAAAATACTTTTCTATTGCCACTATGAGCGATTTGAAGAAAAACAAAAGCGATTTTAGTACCTTTTATTATTTTTCATCTATATAAATTCAATTACAACTAGCCATCAGCCATCAAATAAATTTTTTAATAGATTTTAATTTGCCAAAGTTATAAACAAATATAAAATAGTAAAAAAATTTCGGCCCACAGTGTAGATTTAGATAACATAAAATACCCTCACTGCATGACCTCCTGCCTTCTCCCCACAGCTCGTTTACTCAAATTTTCAAAAAGACCCTTTCGAATGTCTGACCGACTAGCAAATTAATTCTGCTAGTCTTTTCAAATCCAAACTGTCAAGTATATCCTGATGTGCATGACAAACGGCCAGTGAATTCAAGCGAGGCTTTGTCATAGGTACACGCAACCAAGCATTAAAAGATCTTTCTGCAGTACATGACGTTATTGGACACACAAGCATAAACCTGATCAATCTTTCAACCTAAGGAAACAGATTTCTGACTTCCGTGATCATAGCTTGCATTCTTTTTTGCGTTTGTGCTAAAGTTCATTCTGGTCTTTAAACATAGCTAACTGTGAACAAAGACCGGTTTCATTTAACTCACGATACTGCTTGTAGAATCTCGATTGAACCTTTCTGTGAGTTGCATGATTGCAATGTCTATGACAGCGGAATATGCTGCTCGATAATGTTCCTCTGGTGTTGTTGCTACATAATCTGGGCCCAGCCCACAATACTTTTGTGGCGGCTTTTGCACCCGAGGTACATCAATCGGCTCGAGATCATATGCCAAAATCATACTGTTGACATCTCTGAAAATGGCGTTTAACTGTTCATCTGATCGTAGGCGACGCAGTTCTCGCACAACGGAATCAATCGCTGCAACCATTCCCATGAACTTGACACTTGCTCATTGCAACGACATGCTTAATTGTTCCAGAAGTGAAAACACCAAGACAACTACCTTTAGGGCCAGTGAAGTAGTGCCCTGTTGAAAAAAGGCCTCGAGCCTTTGAATTGCAGTCGATTCACCCCTTAACCGATTCACCCCATAACCGATTCACCCCATAACCGATTCACCCCTTAACCGATTCACCCCATAACCGATTCACCCCTTAACCGATTCACCCCATAACCGATTCACCCCTTAACCGATTCACCCCATAACCGATTCACCCCTCAACCGATTCACCCCTTAAAATAGTTAAAAACGGACTTTATTTTTTATAGGTATTTTGCTAAAATAAAATAATAAATTAAAAAATATATTAAAAATTATAAAATATCAAAAAAATATATTAAAAATTATAAAATATTAAAAAAATATATTTAAAATTGTAAAATATTAAAAAAAATATATTAAAAATTATAAAATATTAAAAAAACATATTACAAATTATAAAATATTAAAAAAATATATTAAAAATTATAAAATATTAAAAAAATATATTAAAAATTATAAAATACTGAAAATATATATTAAAAATTATAAAATATTAAAAATATATATTAAAAATTATAAAATATTAAAAAAATATATTAAAAATTATAAAATATTAAAAAAATATAATAAAAATGATAAAATATAAAAAAAATATATTTAAAATGATAAAATATTATGAAAATATATTAAAAATTATAAAATATTAAAAAAATATATCAAAAATTATAAAATATTTAAATTATATAGAAAAAATTATAAAATGTTTAAAAATATACTAAAAATTATAAAATATTAAAAAAATATATTAAAAACTCTAAAAAATTGAAAAAATATATTAAAAATTATAAAATACTGAAAATATATATTAAAAATTATAAAATATTAAAAAAATATATTAAAAATTATAAAATATTTAAAAAATATATTAAAAATTATAAAATATTTGAAAAATATAATAAAAATCATAAAATATTAAAAAAAATATTTAAAATGATAAAATATTATGAAAATATATTAAAAATTATAAAATATTTAAAAAATATATTAAAAATTATAAAATATTAAAATTATATATAAAAAATTATAAAATGTTAAAAAATATATTAAAAATTTTAAAATATTAAAAAAATATATTAAAAACTATAAAATATTGAAAAAATATATTAAAAATTATAAAATACTGAAAATATATATTAAAAATTATAAAATATTGAAAAAATATATTAAAAATTATACAATATTTAAAAAATATATTAAAAATTATAAAATATTAAAAAAATATATTAAAAATTATAAAATATTAAAAAAATATATTAAAAATTATAAAATATTTAAAAAATATATTAAAAATTATAAAATATTTAAAATATATAATAAAAATGATAAAATATTAAAAAAATATATTTAAAATGATAAAATATTATGAAAATATATTAAGAATTATAAAATATTTAAAAAATATATTAAAAATTATAAAATATTAAAATTATATATAAAAAATTATAAAATGTTAAAAAATATATTAAAAATTATAAAATATAAAAAAAATATATTAAAAACTATAAAATATTGAAAAAATATATTAAAAATTAGAAAATATAAAAAAAATATATTAAAAACTATGAAATATTGAAAAAATATATTAAAAATTATAAAATATTTAAAAAATTATAAAATATTTAAAAAATTATAAAATATTTAAAAAATTATAAAATATTTAAAAAATTATAAAATATTTAAAAAATTAAAAAATATTTAAAAAATTATAAAATAAATAGATAATTATATAATAAATAGATAATTATAAAATAAATAGATAATTATAAAATAAATAGATAATTATAAAATAAATAGATAATTATAAAACAAATAGATAATTATAAAAGAAATAGATAATTATAAAATAAATAGATAATTATAAAAGAAATAGATAATTCTAAAATAAATAGATAATTCTAAAATAAATAGATAATTATAAAATAAATAGGTAATTATAAAATGAATAGATAATTATAAAATAAATAAAAACTATAAAATGAATAGATAATTATAAAATAAATAAAAACTCTAAAATAATAATAAAAAGTTACAAAATAAATAAAAAGTTATAAAATAAGTAAAAAAAATAATTAAATAAATGATAAATTATTCAATAAAAAAATAATTATTCA
>OX030959.1:7555231-7717731 GCA_943735955.1 Piscicola geometra | reverse complement strand
GGGTGTTTCAACCCTTTTTACGGCGAAATCCAACAGAGCGATGGGGTTTCGCCACAACTGTTATCTATAGGTATATAATATAACTAGTAAAACTAATATTAAATACATTTTATTTTCGTGTTATCAGTGACGTCGACGACAATACATTGGATATTCGTCATGTCGGAACCTCTCGCGTGGAAGAGGAGGAGCTGTAAGTAATTAGTTTCATTTTTTGACTATCTAGATTTTATATGTATTAAATAATCGGGTAAATTTTTATTATCAGATTTCTCAGAGATGAATCCCTTGCTGAAGTAGAATATGAAGATTTGTAAGAGATCTTTAATTTATATTATTTCTATCTCATATTATATAAACAGTTAAGATTTCAGTATATTACTATAAATATAGAATTGATTTTTCAATAATTTAACATTTTGGTTTTATGTTGCTTACATCACTTCCTTTCAGAGAAGAGCCTATCCCCAATATGGACGAACCTATGCTGAATTGGGAAGAAGATGATAGTACGTCGAACTTGCATCAACATGCGAATCTAGAAACTAGATTCGAAGAGGAAGAATCGTTAGTGCTTTTTTCTATTGTTTGCATCAAATATTTTTTCTTGAAAAATACATTTTCAATTTATTATTATTAATCTATTTGAAGATATGAAATATGTTCCAGTGTTTTTGTCAATTTTGGGTAGATATAAATGTATAATCCATTTGTTAAGGGATCTCAGTGATTGCATTGTGAATGACGATGATATTTTACCGGAACGAGCAATTACGAACACAGTCGTGGAAGGGGGATCGAAGAGAGGTCGAAACATATTAGTCTCCAGTGAAGGCTATTCGTTCATTTACAAACGGACATTAAAATCTGGAACGATTGAATGGAGATGCTGTCTCAAGAGTAAGAAGTTTGATGTCCAGCTGTAATAAAACAGGAAGGGAGTGTTTTCAAGAAAGGTGCACTAAGTCACAAAGACCCACCGCGTCCAGGACTACTTGTTTCTATTCTAGAAAAAAGAGAAGTAATTATAGAAGAATATTAACTATTATAAATTATAATTAAAACATCATTCGACATCTTTGTAAGCACGTCGTTGATTTTAAAGTAATTGAAAATAAAATATTTTCCTAAACACAGGTAAAAACAGCAGCACGAGAAAACTTACTTGAACCTGCGAGTGTACTCGTTAGTCAGGCAAAACAGATGTTTTCAGTTCCGGACCTGCCTCAAGTAGCTCAAACAAGTGAAGTGAACTTGTGCCAAATAGCAAATAGAAGTCGGGCGGCTATGAGGCCAACAAATCCTGACTCTACAGATTTTGAGGTAAAAATGAGTTACGCACGTATAATTCTTTTATTATTCAACAACTTTATGTGACATTATAAATATATTTCAGGTTGATGAAGTACACCTGTACAATGCAATTCAGGAAACGTTCTTTAGAGGAACCGTTTCTGTTGGCAATCGCCATCACGCTATATTTGCCACCGAAAGTCAGCTGGACCGTTTATCCAAAGCTTACACTTGGTATATGAACGGGACTTTTAAAGTGGTGAAATCGCCAATCACCCAACTCTTTTCTATTCATGCGTTTGTCAGGTACCAAATGAATGAATTCATCTGTTTTCTATTCTATTTATAAATTTATATAAACTATTTTAATAATTTTGTCATTATTGTCGTTTCTATTTATTAATTACATTTTTTTGAATAACTTTTATTCATTGAAGATATGAAGAGAACTTCAAACAGTTGCCTTTCTGTTTTGTTCTCATGACGGGCAAAAGGCGGAAGGATTACAAGAAGGTATATATGACAGTCTTCTACAATTAAAGATTATGCTATTTAAATTAATTTATGAAGTAAATTGTTATTATTAAGTTTTACTATCAATTCAGGTTTTGGAGAAAGTGAGACAACTCCTCTCAATTGAAATTAAGTTGAGAACCTTTGTCATCGACTTTGAAGGGAGCCTGTGGAGAGCAATACAGCAGGTCTTCCCTGACAAAGAGATCAAGGGTTGTGCTTTTCACTTGAGGCAGGCACTTTGGCGGAAAGTGCAAGAATGCGAGCTTGTGACCTCGTATATGGAAAGGGACAGGGTATATAATCTTATTCGTAAGGTTTTTGCTCTGTCTCTTTTGCCGGCCAGTCACATTGGAGCAGCCTTCGAAGAAGTGTGTGAAGGCAACACCAGTGAGAGACTGGAAAGGTTCTTCACATACTTCCGCGAGACCTGGTTGAATAGCCGCATCTGGACCGTCGACAGTTGGTCTGTGTACCGCCGTTCAGTGCGCACCAACAACGACCTCGAGGGATGGCACGCTCGCCTTAACCGCAGAGCTAAAAAATCTAATTTAGAATTTTATATTGTAATAAATTTAATCTATGACGAAGCAACGGCTGTCACCAGGCAGTGCCAAATGGTAAAGGAAAGGTTGCTGAGGCGGCGGCAAAGTCAGACCGCCTAATCAATCCAAGCGAAACTGGAAGAAGCTTGGACAAAATACGATCAAAATGAATTATCTTCAGAAAGATTTCTGAAAAAGTGCAGTTATATTTATGGAGTTGCAGTCGATTCATCCCTTGACCGATCCACCCCTCAATAGTATATTTTTAATAATTATAGTAATAGTATATTTATATTTTATAAAGCATATTTATATTTTATATAGCATATTTATATTTTGTATAGTATGCTTATTTTTATACCAGTATATTTATATTTTGTATAGTATATTTTATATTGAATAACTGGTTATTGAATAATGACAATTTAATATCATGAATTGGTTTTTAAGAGAAAAAATATTTTTGGGTTTTTTGTCAAATAAATAATTATTTTGGAGTTATTTTCAATTTATGATTCAGGGAAAGAATAGAAGCCAGGTTAACCTATTAACGAAATCTCCATTAATGGCAGATGTATATATTCGTTGTTTAGTTTCAGTATGCTAGTGTACTTTTAACCGAAATTTTATTCTTCCCACAAAATAAACAAGGTTTTCGACAAGGTTGGAACCAAACTAATACATAGTTCAGATTAACTTCTCTCACAATTATCATCAGATGTCAGATACGGGTAAGAATTGCCTAAAAACGGGGAAATGTGCAAAAAATTCAGTAGAAGTGAGATATGTGCAGGATGGACAATTCAAGTCAACTGATTGCAAAGAAAAAAGATAGGAAAAAGAAAAAAGCACCGTTTTTATATGTCCTTTAAAAATAGTCTGTTTATTCCTCACTTCCTAATCAATTCCTAATCAACTGCATGATCTGTCCCATGTTTTAAATTACTAATGTATGCTTCGCTTTTACTTGCTAAAAAGTTCAATTAACTCTAAAAAGAATCATTCCTTAAGGTTCATTTTGTCCAAAGGCTGTCATAAAATACAACACTAAAATGAATTGGTTGAAAAGAGTGCCTTGTATTTAGTAATTTATTTTGTGTTAAATAATTTATTTTTTATTTAATATTTTGTTTTAATAAAATATTTTGAATTTAATAAATTATTTTATATTTAACATTTTATTTTAAATTCAAAGTTTTATTTTATATTTAAAATTTTATTTTATATCTAAAATTTTATTTTATATTTAAAATTTTATTTTATATTTAAAATTTTATTTTATATTTAAAATTTTATTTTATATTTAAAATTTTATTTTATATTTAAAATTTTATTTTATATTTAAAATTTTATTTTATATTTAAACTTTTATTTTATATTTAAACTTTTATTTTATATTTAAAATTTTATTTTATATTTAAAATTTTATTTTATATTTTTCAAACATTTTACAATTTTTTAAATTTTTTAAAAATATTTTATATATTTTTTAATTTATTTTTTCAATATTTTATAATTTTTAATTTATTTTTTTGATATTTTATAATTTTTAACATATTTTTTATTTATTTTATAATTTTTAATATATTTTTTTATTATTTTATAATTTTTAATATATTTTTTTAATATTTTATAATTTTTAATATATTTTTTTAATATTTTATAATTTTTAATATATTTTTTTAATATTTTATACTTTTTAATATATTTTTTTAATATTTTATAATTTTTAATATTTTTTTTAACATTTTATAATTTTTTATCTATAATTTTAATATTTTATAATTTTTAATATATTTTTTAAATATTTTATAATTTTTAATATATTTTCATAATATTTTATCATTTTAAATATATTTTTTAAATATTTTATCATTTTTATTATATTTTTTTAATATTTTATAATTTTTAATATATTTTTTAAATATTTTATAATTTTTAATATATTTTTTAAATATTTTATAATTTTTAATATATATTTTCAGTATTTTATAATTTTTAATATATTTTTCTGATATTTTATAATTTTAAATATATTTTTTTAATATTTTATAATTTTTAATATATTTTTTTAATATTTTATAATTTTTAATATATATTTTTAATATTTTATAATTTTTAATATATATTTTCAGTATTTTATAATTTTTAATATATTTTTTTGATATTTTATAATTTTTAATATATTTTTTTAATATTTTATAATTTGTAATATGTTTTTTTAATATTTTATAATTTTAAATATATTTTTGTAATATTTTATAATTTTTAATATATTTTTTTAATATTTTATAATTTTTAATCTATTTTTTTGATATTTTCTAATTTTAAATATATTTTTTTATTTATTATTTTATTTGAGCAAAATACCTATAAAAAACAAAGTCCGTTTTTAACTATTTTAAGAGGTGAATCGGTTGAGGGGTGAATCGGTTATGGGGTGAATCGGTTAAGGGGTGAATCGGTTATGGGGTGAATCGGTTAAGGGGTGAATCGGTTATGGGGTGAATCGGTTATGGGGTGAATCGGTTAAGGGGTGAATCGACTGCATCCCGAGCCTTTACATCTGTTTCATCAGCAGCACCAATGGAAGCAAATGATTCCAAGCTAACAAATACCACTTCATAATGTTCAAGCACAGCAGACACTGCAGATACTCTGGTCAGCTATCTTGTAGGACAAAGAAGTTTTATACTATACTTTTTATACAGTGGCTCATCAGGACAGTCAATTATAAGAGACACTGAAGCATCACTAAACTGCATCTTGACCTTCCCTGAACGAATGTAAAAAGCACCTAACTCTTGGACAAACTGAAGTGAATTGCTCACAAAGGGATTTGTGGCAGCTGTGTGCTGGGCAACAAGATTTGCACAGTATGCAGAACAGTAGAAAAACAATGCAAGCGGATGCTCACTGCTGATAATAGCCTGACGACTATTATATCGGCCGTTTTGTTAGCAGCAACGTTATAGGTAGCATAGTTCTGATCACAACATCTTTTACTACAGCAGATAATGTTTTTCCGATCGTGTCTGGTGGGTTGAATAAACAAATAAAATTTCATTAACATTTAGAGCTTTGTCAAAAAAACGAATGCATATCGATTCCTGCTCTAACCTATTGCAGTCTTGTGTGCTGTCAACCACAACACCAAATTGGCTTGATTCGGCGTTAACAGTGCACATTGTGTTTCAAACGATAGAATAAGCTAAAAGCCTCAGCATTTCTTTTTGGCAGTTATGCGATATGAAACTTGTAGTTTGATTTACCCACGACTTTAGTTAATGTTCGAAGCCTTTTGAAATTCATTAACTTTAGTTTATCTATAAAATTGAAAGGGTGATATTAAGGTAGACTTCAGAACCCCCCTATGAACATCGCCCATGCAAAATAAGTAGCACAATATGAATGATTTTTTAAATATAAATGTAAATCTGTCTGCTTGCAAAAAGTGAACCGATATTTTCTGAAAAGCATTCTGAATGTCTGCTTGCAAAAATTGAAAAATAAGAAATTTAATTTTTATAAATATAATTCATTAATACAAATCCATAAATATAAAAAGAAGAGTAGGTGAAAGAGTATTTGAGAAAAAAAAGAAAAGAATAGTTTTGCTTCAGGCAGCTATCACTATAAATACGCCTACCCAAAATATATTACTGAATAAAAATTCTATTTCATGCTATGGTTGACGATTATGGTTGTATTAAGATATGAGTTGAGAAATTATTGTACTTGAAAAACTGAGGGGGGTCCATGTTAAGATGGACCCCAGGACCCTCCTAGCATCGCTGCCCATACACACTCACAATGTATTACTGTATTATCATTTATTATCCCATAGTTGACGACTAGGCTCGTATCAAAATTAGAGTTGAGAAATTTGTATTTTTAAAAGAGTGAATGGGGTCCTTGTAAAGGTGGACCCCAGGACCCCTTCAGGATTTTCCCGCCTACGCCATAGTGATAAAAAAAACTAGGTGAAGGAGTATCTAAGTAAGCAAAGAATATTTTTGTTTTAGACAGCTATCACTATAACTACACACACTCACAATGTATTACTGCATAAACATTTACTTTTATGCCATTGTTGACGATTAAGCTCATATGAAAATATAAATTTTTAAACACAAAAATGGGAAAAAAGTGAAGGGGTCCGTATTAAGATGGACCCTCCCACTAAAAAAAAGTGGGGAGGTCCTGGGGTCAGGATCCCCCCAGGATCGCCGCCCATGGAAATTACCCTCAAGGTTTACATACCAAACTTGTTTCTTAATTTATAGACTTTTAAGTTATTAGTTTGCTATCCAGAGTCCTATAAATATTCCTAAAAAGTTGAAACAAATTGAAACTTGACATTTCAAATGTGAAGTGTTTGTGTAACACCACTTTTCTAAAATCTTGGGGGGGGGGGGAGGGGCCAGCTATAGAATAAAATAATATACAACTATGAATATTATTAACGTGGTGTAAAAACGGAGGAACTTCAAGACCACCTATGATATAAAAGTCTTATTTCTTGATGTTTTATAAATTAATATTACAATATTTAAACACTTTATAATCAGTAGAATTATAGATAAATAAACTATTTGAATCATTTTTGGTGAAGTAAGTTCAGTCAATAAGTAATGAATTCATCTTAACACACTAAAACTTAGAAAAATCAATTATGGTTTGACCATAGATATACTACTTGTTGTTTGTAGGATATCTATGGGTTTGACAAAGTTTTATATCTAATAAATTAAAAATAGGTTAACATTTTTGTGAGAATGATACTATAAATGAATTTCTAAAATGAATATATATTTATTAACCCATTAACGCATGACTCAAAGGAATTAATTAATTTTTTAACATTTTATTGAAAACCCGATTCTAACAAATAAAATCAAAAAATTAGTCTGAAATATTTTATACAAAAAAAGTTATGATGAAAATAAAAAATGTCCTTAAAAAAGGACGCTATGCATTGCTACCGACGGTAATCACGATTCGTGGTAGATGCTGAAGCACTCCAAATGTAAAGCTACATTACATTTAAGGCATTTCTTTTGCACTTTCTTTCCACATTGCTTGAATCTTTTTTGCCCATCTCCAATTTGACTAATAAAATGATCTTATTAGTTTGGATACCACCGATCCACCAAGGCCTAAATCGCTGTTGCAATCTTCCGATGCTCCTTGATATGGGTTTACCAAATAACCAAGCCTATTATTTAGACGCCAAACTGTATTCCCAAACCTTATAGGTTTCCCTCTGATAAGTTCTTTTGATGAATGCCTCCCATAATATGACACGATTGATTCATCAATTGCCAAATGACATTCTTTGGGCTAAAATTTGTAAAATCTGTCATTCATAGCATCAAATAATGGACGCACTTTGGCCATTCTGTCTAATTTATTAGTTTTCTCATTGTCATTGCAATGAAAATATCTTAATAATTATTCAAATCTGTTGACAGTTATAGCATTGCTTACAGCTAGATTGTGTCCATGGTCGCTTTGTTCGCAATACATCCTGCGGTTTGCCATAGGAACATAGTCTCTTGATTTTGAGGGTAGAGCGCTATAGAAATTTATTTGATTGATTGCCTGAAAGAATGAGTATAGGCTATAATTATGCTTTCAGGTTTGCTCCTTTAGCAAACCGCAGGATTTACTGCGAACAAAGCGACCATGGACACAATCTAGCTATACTGTATAGTTATCAACTTGATGACTGTTACATAAAAAAATTAATTAAACAATGTGAGGAAAGACATGTTTTCAAATTTTGATTTGTCGTGTGAACTGTTAGAACTGTATCTGCTGAGAAGAAATCATTGTCATCTTCCAAAATACTAAGGACTTCATGAAGAGCGAATCTGAAAATAATTGTTTTTACCATCAGTATTACTGCATAGTGTCCTTAAAAAAGGACACTCAATAAAACACAGTTTTTGGAAATAATATTACATGTAAAATAAAATTTATTTTAAATAAAGATATAAGAATGAATAACAATGAAATATTATTATACATTATGAATGGTAGACATTAAATAAAATTATAACTAACTTTTTTTCATGAGCCATGACAAAAACACAAAAAATTTAGTTATCGCCTTGAAAAATCAGAATATCGAAACAATCTATCAATTTCAAATCACAAAAAAATTTTTAACAAAGACTTCAGTTTATATAGGACAGGATTAGCTGCAAAGATAATAAATATAATCAAGATAACTATTATTAAAAAAACTTTGTATTGCTGTCCTTAAAAAAGGACAGTATGCGTTAATGGGTTAAATAGTTTAAGTCCGTTATCTAGAAGTGGGATCAGAACCATTTTTCATTACCAGTCCAAAAAAATTCCCCGTTTTTTCTATTTTTTGCTGGTCATCATAATTTTGGTTTTCGAAAATTTTGACACGGTTTCGACACATTGCTGAAACTAAAACTTTAGTTTCCCCACTCAATCCCGGTCCGAAACTTGATATTTTAAACATTTCTTAGCATTTAATATTTGTATCTCGAAATTTAAAAAAGAAAAAAAAAATTAAATTAGCAATAATTGTTGAGATAAATTGTTTGAAATATTTTTCACTGGTTTTATGTAATTAGATTAAGTTTCTATGTCTTTTTATACGAGTTAAACCATCAAAAGTTTTAGCTTTTAAACAAATGATCTTGGGTCTGAAGTAGAGGCTTGCGTGGGAAGGCCTTTTAATGCCTTTACCCTTCTCTCATTAAAATTTGTTTCTCTAGCCCGCACTCACCTCCATGTTCCTATTCCCTTCCCGCATCACTTCACTGTCATTCTCACTTTTCATTTTCATCAGACAGATAACAGCACTAACAATTATATACAGTTGTATACAGACAACAAACGAAAAAACTTATAAAGCATGAAATTGAAATTCAGATAAATAAACAAATAAAATGTTAAAACAGTTTTTCAGAAAGTATTGTTGATAAATAAAATTTAATCAAGATTTTAGAACAATAAACTTGCTTGACGATCCTCAATTGTTCTATCAGAAACAGAAAAGACCTTCCCAAAAAGGGTGCTTCTGGCTGGCATTGTACAATAAATGGAGAAAAATTAGTATTTAAGCACTGTGAAGTCGGCGCCTATGTATGCGACTAAAAAAAAGTTAACATTTAGAAATACAAATACATCAATGTCACGTCTGTTTACAAACAATAACGATTTCAATCGCGTTTGAAATGAAAATAACGCTTGTCTTTCTCTTTCTGCAGTGCAGCTTCTATGTGTAGGGAAATTGAGTTGCTTTTTGAAACCCTAGAATATGAATAAATCATTTTTTTCAAATGAAACATTTATTTTTATATTTTCAGTTACACAGGAAGACTTGTCGAAAATATGAAAAGCGGGATCAAGGTTCAGCATGCTCGGTGTTTCTCCCTGGGAGGCTTTGTCGATGTCCAAGTGAAACGAGATTTTAAGGAATTTGATTCGTTCCATCTGGCATTCTTGCAGCAAAAGGCTAATGTTGGTGCTCCATTGACTCTTTTACTGATTTTTAATTTCCTATAAACTATCACAGGTGCTTCTGTATTGGGCTATTGGAGGACCCAGTACGATCCAACTAAGTATTAAATATGTGTTAATCAGTATTGATGGATTGTCAATCAGTGATTGGTTTGTTTATTTGAATTTTCCTTAATAATGTCTTTTCATCTAGACCGAGATCCAACAGTAAGTCGGATATGGATTTTTGTGTTTCCGGAATATTCTGGTGCTTTGAAAACAACCTTGACAAGTGAGTGCTTGCCAAAATATTAAAGACATGGGACATAACTAAATAAAATAGTTTATTGCAAACCAATACAGTAAAACTCCTCTTATAAGGACAGTACTCGGGTTACAATATTTTGTCATTATAAGAGAGGTTTCCTTTGGTGAGAGGTTTTGGAAAAAAATCATTTTTACTAAAAATGGATTAAAACTAAATAAAACAGCATAAAAAACATGATTTTTTATTTTTTCCAATTGTTAATTTTCAACTGTTTTTTTCTCTTAGGCACTAAGTTTTCCACTTTCAACAAACATTCCTTGATTTCAGAATTCTTCTCTTTTAAACAATGTTTCAACAATCTGTTTGTTGAAATTTTCTCCACTTTCAAACGGTTTCATGATTTTATTTTTGCTGCAAAGAATTTTGTAAATATGAGTTTTTCCAACACCATATTTTTCAGCAATGCATCTTTGTCCACTTTTATTTAACTTAATGCATTTATTTTTTTCATCTTATATCTTAAGAATATCTTAGGAAATTTTGGTCGCAAGTCAAATTCAAGTCAAACCTCGATAACCAGATCATATTTTTTTATTTGCTTTAGCCATTGAGGGTTAATGTTAGTAACTGTCTTTCACAAGACGTCATATTATTAAAGACCTAAACTAACGGTCGTATAACTTAAGATTAATTAATTTATTTTAATACTATTCAATAAAGACGCGTGAAACTTGAACGGAAACGAAGTTATAAGCAATGAGGAAACAGTCTAGTGATCAAGGACGTGCATAAATGTGCAATATTTTTTTAAGAATTTATTTTTAAAATTCCGTTTAAAAGAGGGAAATTTGACGTATGACGTTAGTGAGGTTTCCGTTCGTGAGAGGTGATATCAATGCAAAAACAATCCGTCCTTTTTAAATCGTTCGTATACGTTTTTTTCGATCTAAAAAAAGATTACACTGACCGAAAAAATTTTTGAAAAAATGTTTGTGATGAAAAGGAAAGCAGAAATGCCCCATCTCATCACTTTTTTGAAATATATTAATTTAATGATTATAATTGCAGTGTCTTGAGCACGTTGTTATTTCTGTGTTATTTGATCAGCATTCTTGTTTGATTGAACAATTTGAGTCTTTGTTTAAGAGTTAAAGATACAATTTAAGTTTTTATAAACAAAACCAGTTTCTAAAAGTATTATTAATTTTTATTCTTTAATACATAATAAATCGGGAATCGCGTTCATGTAAAAAGACTCTAGTTGCTTTTTGTTACTTTTGTGGGAAACTCACTACAAAGAGTTAGCGGCAAACATTTTTCAACTTAGTGAAAACTGCATATAGATTTTATATTTGTTGCCAACTAAGAGATCAAGATGAATAATAAGCATCGCATTAAGCGTGCAATAGATATTATGTAAAATAGACGCATGGCTGCAAGGAAAAAAGGATCATTTACCTTTTGCTGCTCCTATGATTTAGCGTGAAGCAAATAATTATGATGACATTTGCTATTTCTATAGGACAAATGGTTCTGGGTTTTTTCAAAGAATAAAGGTTCCATTGTGTACCCAAATCTTTTATCAGCTATGAGACCTCATGAAGATGATTGACCTATTCCAACAGCTCCAGTTTCAAGGCAGGATATTAGAGATTTTAGAGATGATATTGAGTTGGTGCAAGTTTTAACAGATGAAAATTACAAACCACAGAAATCTTCCTGTGAACTTCATCTCATTTCACAAGTGAAACTTAATGATTTAGTTCTCGAGTTGTCTTTTCTCGAAACAACAATCAAAACCTGCAGTATCCCGTTTAAAAGAGTGGAATTTTTGAAAAAGGATGCTAAGAGTTTAAATTAAAGAAACAGAAAAAAAGATCTGTTGAAATATTACAAAAAGAACAGTACAGTTTTTGTATTTTATTATGTTTTGTTTATCTGACATATATAATAAGAAATTTAAAGAATATTTTATATCTATACTAAATATCGACTCTTTGTATTGAAATAGTATTTTATTATGTTTTGTTTATCTGACATATATAATAAGAAATTTAAAGAATATTTTATATCTATACTAAATATCGACTCTTTGTATTGAAATAGTTCATTGTAATAGAGCAATCATTTTGATGACGTATAACAAAAATCAATCAATCAAATATATTTCTATAGCGCTCTTTCATCTAGAATGTAGGATAAAAAGCCTCTCGGAGAAAAAGCCTTCGGATAAAATACCTTCTACAAAAAGCCTCCCGAAGGCTTTTTCTCCGAGAGGCTTTTTGTCCGTTCTCCCCCTCTCTCATCTTATTACATTGGCTCCCCATCAAATTTAGGATTATATTTAAAATCTGTGTTTTTATGTTTAAATTAAAAAACTTCCCAGTATCCCAAATATACCTCAAATCATTAATAACTCACGTAATTTAAGATCATCCACTCAAAATCATTATTTCATCCCTTCCATTAATAACTCTTTTGCTAAACGTTCTTTCCATTATGCAGGTCCATATATTTGGAACTCATTACCTCCTTATTTAACTACTTCTAAATCATTATTTACTTTTCGTAAGGATCTGAAGACATATCTGTTTAACAATTTTATTTACGAGCGCTCTTGAATTAGATGAAAGGGGAACGGACAAAAAGCCTCTCGGAGAAAAAGCCTTCGGATAAAATACCTTCTACAAAAAGCCTCCCGGAAAAAAAACCTCTTGGAGAAAAAGCCTCTTGGAGAAAAAGTCTCTCGGAGAAAATATCTTCTTGTTAATTTTTTAGTACAAGTAAAACGGACTTTTTATATAAAAAAGGATTTTTTTAGATTCGTTTCACAATTTTTAAGTAAATAAAACTAATTTTAAAAAAAGTAAATAATTAAAACAAACTATAGTTATAATTATAACGAACTTTATTTTTTTATAGATTCGTTTCACAATTTTAAATAAATAAAACAGACTATATTTTTTAAAAATACATAACTAAAAGGATTTATCAAATACAATACAAATTATGGGTAAACGGATAAAAAGTCTTCAAGATAAAAAGTCTTCAGGATAAAAAGTCTTCAGGATAAAAAGTCTTCAGGATAAAAAGTCTTCAGGATAAAAATTCTTCAGGATAAAAAGTCTTTAGGATAAAAAGTCTTCAGGATAAAAAGTCTTCAGAATAAAAAGTCTTTAGGATAAAAAGTCTTCAGGATAAAAAGTATTTAGGATAAAAAGTCTTCAGAATAAAAAGTCTTCAGGATAAAAAGTCTTCAGGATAAAAAGTCTTCAGGATAAAAAGTATTCAGGATAAAAAGTCTTTAGGATAAAAAGTCTTCAGAATAAAGTCTTCAGGATAAAAAGTCTTCAGAATAAAGTCTTCAGGATAAAAAGTCTTCAGGATAAAAAGTCTTCAGGATAAAAAGTCTTCAGGATAAAAAGTCTTCAGGATAAAAAGTCTTCAAGATAAAAATTCTTCAGGATAAAAAGTCTTCAGAATAAAAAGTCTTCAGGATAAAAAGTCTTCAATATAAAAAGTCTTCAGGATAAAAAGTCTTTAGAATAAAAAGTCTTCAGGATGAAAAGTCTTCAGATTTAAAAGTCTTCAGGATAAAAAGTCTTCAGGATAAAAAGGCTTCACGATAAAAAGTCTTCAGAATAAAAAGTCTTCATTACAAAAAGTCTTATTACAAAAAGTCTTCAGAATAAAAAGTTTTCAGGATAAAAAGTTTTCAGGATAAAAAGTTTTCAGGATAAAAAGTTTTCAGGAAAAAAATCTTCAAAAAATTAATTTTTAACGAAAAATAATCACGATCGAGAACCAGCAGAAAACCTAATGATTAAAGCGAGGAATCAAGAACAACTAAGTCAAATTTATTTAAATGCTATTTCCAGATTGAAAAAAAAATTGAGCAAACATTAGATAAAAGTATGAAATTTCAATCTTTTAGTTTTGAGGATCACGTGTTTTTCCTTAAACATTATTTCCTTATGGTAAAAGTGACGAAACAACAACAGCCAAGTCAAATTTATTCAAAGGCTATTTTGAGATTGAACAAAAAAAATATAGCAAAAATTAGATAAAAGTATCACATTTTATTCTTTAAGTTTCAAGAATCACTTTTGTTCACTTAGTAAAGGGCGCTATACAAATTAAATTATTAGTGATTGATTGAATCACGTATTTTTCCTTAGAATTTAATTTTTTGAAGTTTTTTTTCTAAAAACTTTTTTTCTAATGACTTTTTATCTTAAAGAATTTTCATCCTGAAGACTTTTTATCCTGAAGACTTTTTATCCTGAAGACTTTTTATCTTGAAGACTTTTTATCCTGAAGACTTTTTATCCTGAAGACTTTTTATCGTGAAGACTTTATCGTGAAAACTTTTTATTCTGAAGACTTTTTATTCTAAAAGACATTTCATCGTGAAGACTTTTTATCCTGAAGACTTTTTATCCTGAAGACTTTTTATTCTGAAGACTTTTTATCCTGAAGACTTTTTATCCTGAAGACTTTTTATCCTGAAGACTTTTTATCCTGAAGACTTATTATCCTGAAGACTTTTTATCCTGAAGAATTTTTATTCTGAAGAATTTTTATTCTGAAGACTTTTTATTCTGAAGACTTTTTATCCTGAAGACTTTGTATTCTGAATACTTTTTATCCTGAAGACTTTTTATCCGTTTACCAATAATTTTTATTGTATTTGATTAATTAAAGTTCGTTTTAATTATATATTTAAAAAAAATATAGTCTGTTTTATTTATTTAAAATTGTGAAACGAATCTATTAAAAAATAAAGTCCATTATAGTTATAATTATAGTTCGTTTTAATTATGTACTTTTTATAAAATATAGTTTGTTTTATTTATTTAAAATTAAGACCCGAATTTATAAAAAAATCCGTTTTTTTATATAAAAAGTCCGTTTTATTTATTTAAAATTGTGAAACGAATCTATAAAAAACCCGTTTTTATATAAAAAGTCCGTTTTAGTTATACTAAAATATTAACAAGGAGACTTTTTCTCCGAGAGACTTTTTCTCCAGGAGGTTTTTTCTCCGGGAGGCTTTTTGTAGAAGGTATTTTATCCGAAGGCTTTTTCTCCGAGAGGCTTTTTATCCTACATTCGTGAGAGGGTGTAATGTGGTGATAAATAGGGCTTGGTGTTATCCTGCGTCAATATTGTCGCAGGATAGCGTAGCCGCGCGGTTGGTGTTATCCTGCGTCCAGATTTTAGCGAGATACTTTTAACAATCTTTTTTTTCTTATTTATTAATATTTAGTAAATTTTCGTAAAATAATAATAATAAATTTTTTCTTTGTTAAATATTTTTATATATAATTCGTAATAATCATTGAATTTTCGTAAACTAACCCTTAAAGGTTAAGGCTTAACTTAACCTTAACCTAACACTAAATAAATAAAATATTTATAATACATAATTTAAAAAACAAGTTAAATATTTTTAAAAAAAATGAATTAAATACTTTAAAACATGAATTAAATCCTTTAAAACATGAATTAAATCCTTTAAAACATGAATTAAATCCTTTAAAAAATATTTAAATTTTTAAAATATTTGTTTTACAAAATATTATTACCGGGAATTGAATCCAGAGCGTAGCGATACGCAGTCTAGGGTGCAAACGCTAGGCCACGGAAGCTGTTGCAGATTTGCTGTTATAAAGATTGAAATCCGTTACATTCACTGAAAATCACGTAGAATTTAACGGTGAACCTATTTAAGTTTTGAAAGAAATACATGAAAATATAATTATGAATTTATTCCCAATTAATTCATAATTTAAAATTACAAATTCACTAAATTACTAGATTATAAAATCTGGACGCAGGATAACACCAACCGCGCGGCTACGCTATCCTGCGACAATATTGACGCAGGATATAATCTTCGATAAATAGGAGTACGGCTAACGACCATAGCTGCATAATTAAATACTTTTTTTAATGGTTCTAAAGTAGTTTCAGGTAAATTATAATAGAGTGAGTTACAATAGTCAATTCGAGATAAAACAAGTGCAGAGACTAACATCTTTAAAGAAGGGTCATCTAAGTAAGGTAATAATTGTCTGATACGTCTGAGATGAAAATAGCAAGATTTAGTAACTGATAGAATTTGGTTTGATAAGGTTGGAATGGGATGAAATGTGTAAAAACAGATTATATTTTCAGATTCAGTGCAAAAAATTGATAAAAATCATCTATTCATAATTCATTTACGTAAAAATTCATTCAATTTGTCGACCATTCTTATTATCTTACAGGCGCGCCCACTCTAATGGATGAAATAGCTTTCGAAAGAACTTTTGCTATCTACCGATATGACCGACTGAACCGCTATAACCTCACATTGAGCAGTGTAAGCCTGCTCAGCCGTGCATTGATCTTACGTTCTTGTTTAAGCAGGTCGTATTCGAAGTAAAAAGAGCTTTAATGCTTCATCAAGCAACGATGAACAGCTTGCTATTGAAGAACAGAGCTCCTTGACTGGGGTGGCACAAATCACGAAGATTTTATTGGATTTGAGCAAGTTTTTTTTGGCAAAATTTGGTTTATAGAGATTGAATTTATAAGTTAATTAATTATTTTGAGTCGATTTGATTTAAGATTTATATTTACAATTTTATTTTATTTGTTAAGATTTAAAAGTTATATTTTGAATTTTTATTTATTTGTTAAGATTCAAGAGTTATATTTTAAATTTTATTGATTTTTTAAAATTTAAGACTTATATTTTAAATTTTATTTGATTTGTTAAGATTCATAATTTCCACTTTAGAAAATGATTTAAGTAATTGGACTTGGTGTTCAAAAGTAGTTTGATTGGCCCAACGTTTACTCATGAAATGAATTTGATTGACCATCATCTGTTCAGATTTGTGTGTGTGTATCTTTAATAATAATAATAATAATAATAATAATAATAATAATAATAATAATAAGTATTTTTGTATACATTTGTGAATCAAAAGCAGCCACCACATCTGAGACTTTAACATCTATCATGGATGATCCATGCAATCACAGCTCGATCATTATTTGATGAAAGTGAAAAAACAACGAACACACATTGAAACTCTTAAATATTGGATTATCCATCAGACTAAATATGCCTGTCTCTTTACAATCTGCCGACACCAACTTCACAGGCTATGTGGCGAGGATTTTTCCGCATTGTTTTATGATTTCACTTTCTAAAAATATAATTTATTGTACCGAAATTATATTAAAATATATTAAAATATCTCATAATATTTTCTTGTTTTTTAAACCTGAAAGTTGTGTATCAATAGTCTGTATGTGTATGCGTGTGTTTATGTATGTCTTCCGAGATGTCTTTCGTACAATTAGTCCTAAAGACACACAGTCTTTCGTAAAATTAGTTATTTTTATTATTATTATGTGATAAAAAATGTTATAAAAACAAACTCAAACTTTTTGTATGAATGTCGTTGAAATTCACTGTTTTTATTATGAATGTATTTGAAAATGTATTTTTCATTAAAAATTATTTTGAAAACTGTTTAGGCTCATTAATTTTTTATGTTTTATCGTAATTAAAGTGTCATTTATTATTCATATGAAAGTTTTTTTTATGTTTAAAAAAGAATACTTGAAAGATTCTCGTTAACTTATTTCATACAAATGTATTAAAAATCAGCAACTGAAGTACACCAACTTCTACACTTCAAACTTTGAGCGAAAATGATGGGAACAAAAATTCTACAGTTTTTATTTGAGATAATTTGAGCGAATTTTTTTGTATAGATTTCATTTAAGCGAGCTTTTCCTTAAATTTCAAAAATAATTTGAACAGATTCAAACATTTTTGTTTGAAGATTTGATTTGACGTGACAAATTTTCCTAATTTAAAAAAGATTTTTCTGATTTGCAATTAACTTTTAGAATTTCAGTGGATTTGCAAAGATTTGAATTTAGAAATTCCAAAAAGTTTCAATTATTAGGTTTGATTATCAAAAATCTGAATTTGTGCCGCCCCAGCTCCAAGAAGAGGAGTCTTGCTGTTGCAAGAGGTTCTATGCAGCCAATCATTCTAATGCCTAACATTAAACTGAGTTTACATTGTATTACGTTCCGCAACTGAAAACCGAATGTTAATATTCTTTCAGTGTTCAATTTATTATTCCACTTAAGTTTTTTTCATGAATACTACTACTACTACTACTACTTCTACTACTACTACAAAAACAATAACAACTACTACTACTACTACTACTACTACTACTACTACTACTACTACTACTACTACTACTACTACTCCTGAAACTACTACTACTACTACTACTACTACTTCTAATACTACTACTACTATTACTACTACTACTACTACTACTACTACTACTACTACTACTACTACTACTACTACTACTACTACTACTACTACTACTACTACTACTACTACTACTACTACTACTACTACTACTACTACTACTACTACTACTACTACTAGTGCAACTACTACCACTACTACTACTACTAATACTACTACTACTACTACGACTGCTACTACGACTGCTACCACTACTACTACTACTACTACTACTACTACTACTACTACTACTACTACTACTACTACCACCACTACTAATACTAGTATTTATACTAATACTAGTACTTCTACTAATACTACTATTTCTACTAATAGTACTATATTTTTTAGCTACAAAAAAATAAGTTTTCTACTCGTTAATTACAGGGTGATGAAAGAAACCTGCAGATAGTAATTTTGGGCAAGTCAAGTCTCGTTCTCAAAGCAGCAATTCTCAGAAAGTTCATACCAATCAAATCCCGATTTTTAGAAATTGGTATGTTTTTTTTATATGTAGCCTCACAAAAAGAATTGTAAATAACTCTATTTTATGAGCTCAAAAAACTTAATTTTGGTTAGTAATTTCAAAAAAAGTTAATTACTTTTGAGAAATCTTGGAGCAGCTTGACCATATCTGAATGCATGATCCAATTGTTAACTAAAAGCATTATCTCATTATCAAAACTAAAGCAGCCTCTCTTAGTTCAATAGTGCTTGTAAATGCAGGCCAAGATTACAGGGTGAGTGCCTTCCTGCACGATGAACTGACGAACAGGTCTACGAGGGTTACCAACTTTTTGGAAGCTACTGTGGTTTTTATCAACTTTCATCTATCTTTAAATTATTATATTTCAATATATACTCGATCGAAATAATCGTTTCAGTATTCATTTGGTGACCATGGTAGAGTTTAGCTTAATTTCTATAACATATAACATAGTTCTATTTTTGGATTCGACAACTCGAGTTAGCATATACTAGGCTTTAATGACATTTTAAAAATAAAATTATGTATTAAGCACATTTTTATACTCTTAAAATTGGAAAATAAAAAGTTTGCACTGTATCAAGCTGGAAATTTTCAAGATGCAAGCATTCACGTTTTTCAAATAAATAAAAATATTTAAAATTATTTTTTTATTTATTATTAAAAATATATAAAAATTAAAATTTAATACATTTTCACCATTTATTCATCTCATATTCACAATGTTTGTTGTTTTAAAATGTACACGTGAAGGGAAGGCCGGGGCTGTATGTTACACTTTTTTACAAAGTTTGTTGTAAGTTCGTTATTTCTGAAACAGTTATCATAGAAACTGTTGTATGCACTAATAATGTTATTAGTCATAAGTTAAAACACAAAAAACGGGTTTGTTATTCAAATTCATTAAAAAAAAGTAAAATTTCGACATAGTTCTAAGTATATCAAACATCTCGGGGCTGAATGTTACAAGTGTCAAATATGCATTGAAAATTAAATAAACAAATTTATTGACTTTGATTTGTTTAAGTCCATAACCGACGCCAGTTTATTGATAGAAAATATAAACGTTTGCCCGGTTGAAGCTGGTGGCTCGGCTCAGACTTGTAGCCTCATGAGTATGAATTGAGAGGAAACTGTTACGTGTAAAAATGACTTAAACCAATCAGGGCCTGCTTTTTGAGCATTGTTAAATTTTTCAAAAACTTGGTTTTGTTTTTACAGCATATCTGAGTGAACGAGTAGCCGAGTCGGTAACGACTCTCAGCTTGACCAATAATGAAAGGTCCTAGGTTCAAGTGCAACCAATGTCCTAGTAACTCATAGGCACAAATAAAAATATGCAGCCTAAGTGGCCTCGAAGCTCATTCGGGTTATACTCCCTTATAATAATGCTCGTCATTATTATTATATTATATCGATATTCAAGTTGTTATACTTTTTTGGAAGACCATGGTACAGTTTAGCTTCTGTTTCAACTAAGTCTGCCATTTCCCGCTCCTGCTTAGTATTAAAATCTTTTTGACTATGTTCATTCTTCAACGGAAAAGTACTTTCGTTTTTTAAACTCTTCTCATGGATTCGATAAAGCATCATGAAGTTCAAGCCGTTTCAGGCACAAACCCTTCGGATTGAACGTCGAGTTTCCTTAACAGTCTCCACTGCATTATTTGAAACATCTGGTTTCACGCGAATTCGATCATTTTTTCACATATAATTTATTATATTAATTGAAAGTAATAAAATAACTCAGATTGAGTTGTACAAACCATTTTAATGATTGGGATGTCGTTAAACGGTTTGTAAAAACAACTCCAATATGTTTGTAACAAATAACCCCAATATCATATGACTCATTTAAAAATTACTAGTAAATTAACGCCATTAATTAAAAAATGAAACATGCTTCAAACATTTTTATAAAAGGTTGCTTACATTCATTTTAATATTTTTAAAATTAAATACAAATACTTATTTAGATATAAAAAAAATAATCCAACTGTTAAAACTTACTAAAGTCTTCCAAAAAAAGAAAAATGGATATAAAATGTGTAAGAAGATAAATAAAACAACAATTTTGTTCATAGAAGGTGAAAGTTGAACCAAGAGTTATAATTATTTGTAAAAATAATTTATTATTTATTATTATAAAAGTCATTAAGCTTTTAACATACAACCCCTCTAACATACAGCCACGGTTTCTCTTACTTACTTTTCATCTAAAGAAATGTCTTAACCCATAAGAGCCCAGTGATCCGAATTCGGAAATGAAAATTAAAATTCTTTAATTAATTAAGTAATCATATATAATTATTTTGTTGTGCCTGTTAGGTATTGTAGATGCGTTAGCTACACTTTAGAATAATATTTATTTAAATTGGGGCTATAGTTTATTTACAGTCAATTTTAAAATCATGCAGAATCAAAATAGTTTTTTTACTTGTTTGACTCAAATAGAAAATAATACGACGCAGTAACTGTGCTTTTATTTTTTTGAAAGTATATAATTTTAACCGTAAACAACACAATAGAAAAAGTTACCTACTAATAATTGACCCAGAATAGCTATAAATTACATATAAGTTTTTATGTCCGATATCGGATCAGTGGGCTCTTACCTTACATTTGCTTCTAGTTTTATACAGAACTCTGGGTTACCATTGGGCTTAAATTTTAATTTTGAATTACTCTTATGTGTAGATAATAGTGAAAAAAACTTTTTTTTTAGAAAAAAAAATCTGGGCGTTTCGATTGATCAGAATGTTCACGCAATAGGAATTGCAAGCATATATCGCCCCAATTGGCTGATTATAGTCCTAAATTATTGCTTTGGAATTTTTCTGCTTCATTTTTCAAAGTCAGTCAGGCACTACTGTTGTCAACACAAAGAAAACAAACGAATTTTTGTTTTTGACATTTGTAATACTAATTTTACCTAATATGTGTATGTAATATTTATAAACTCATAATTGATTACTCGATATTTAGCAAGAAAAATGAATTATTCATAATTTTAATTTATTAATTGCCTATGTATGTATTTTAGTATAAATATTTGTTCTTAGTTGATAAATAATCGAACCATGCTGGCAATATTGTTTTGACAACAAAGTTATTCAAGAGCCCAATGATCCATATTTGGACATATCACAAAAAGCATCAGAATATTTGAAATGTTAAGTTATGATTTAAGTTTCGATAATAAAGCCCCAAACTAAGATGGAATTATGAATTACACAATTTTACATAGTATGGATCATGGGACGGGCTCTTATGGGTTAATGCTTCTAAGTATGCAGAAGTTCATGGCAATAGAGCTCCTGGTCGTAAGTTTAATTTTACCGAGATTTCAGTGAAGACGTTCATTCAAGTTAAATCTATTAAAACTTCCACGGATGAGAACAGCTCCTGAATGTCTTTTGGCCAGAAATTTAAAAGCAGTTGCTCATTTATTTGACGTATTAATTAACTACAAAAATTTTCAAACAACGCAAATTCATTAATTAAAGTAAAGAAAAAATTATTTTTTAAATTGAAAAAAGTTGAAAAATTATAAAAAGGAAAAATATGAATTGAGGTGCCAGTAGTTCAGGTTGAATTGTCAATAAAATGTCAATGTTTTTGATTACTGCAAACTTATTTTAGATTTATTCAATGAATACCAAACATATTTCAAAATTAGTTTTAAAAATTATTGAAGGATTTTTGAAAACTTTTGCGATCATTACATAAAGTGAATTGATTTTGTTGAGAAATAAAATTAGGCTGGTTAACTTTTTACTCTGTGACTATGCTCTTTAAAAAAAAATAATATTTGAAACTTATATTGAAAGGATTTGAAGACAACTGAACAGGTGGTTCAAGGTCGTTTGAAGTATTCAAAAAAAGGTTCGTAACAGTAGGTTTTCAAGTATCGAAAGAACAACATTCATTCTATATATTTAAAGTTCTAATAAATTAAAAGTGATAACACCTTTTGAATATCTTTACTCATTTTTGCAAAAACTAATTCAACAATTTATATTTTACAGAGTTCTACATCATACACATTTGTGAAAAAATGTACAACTGCAGCCAACGTTACATACCGGTGTTTTTTATTAGACACGAATTCGAAGTGCGTCTGAGCCATGGGGAAACTTTTATACCTGTCACGAAAAACGTGGGTGATTTTATGAACTCTTCGAAAGCGTAACTTTTTTTCAGATTAATATTTACTCACTATGGCATAAGCACATAGCACTTTTTTTATGTCAACGCCACCAAGCAGTTCACCATGAAGATTTGTTTCAACATTTTTGGAGAGAACAAGTTTTTTTTCTTCCACGTCATTGTCTGGGCTTTTGCTGATGGCATCACTGCAGAATGGGAAAGGCTAGTTTTAAAATAAACATTCTTTCTCTCTTCTCCATGCTCACCCAATCACAATTCCAACTTTCAGTTTCAACTTAACTGAAGTACACCACGTACTAGTGCATGTTGATTATGGAACAGTAAGACCTAAGCTTAATGGCGTTTTGAGAGTGTCAGTTTTCGTTAGATTCGGAATGTCACAACACAAGATGACCAGACCAACATTACTCAAGGAATATTATTTCACAAATGCAGAAGTGAGAACAGTATAAATTTTTAAATTGCTTTTCTTAAAAGAATGCAAAACAATCCACAGATTGCTCTGTCTCTGAGTCATCTCTTTGGAACCAAAATCGAAGATCTGGATAATGAGATAAACTCTAATTATTATATAAACGAAAGGGAGATGTCAACAAAAGAGAGCTACCAAAGAGAAATATTCCTTGAAGATTACACGGGCTCTTTTGACAGCAACACGACCGCCAACTACGACGCGGCTGATTCGTTGCAGTTTTCCTGTTCTTTGATGTTCGTGTGCTTGTTTGCTCACCTTCTTGCATTGAAGGCTCTTTCGTCATAACCATCTTTTTTCGAATATAGAAAACGTTTGCGAGCACAAATATCTTTTGTTTTCCTTCTTTTTGTTACATCTACATTTTTATTTTTACGCACGCTGACTAATACCTAGAATAAAATTAGTGACAAACGTCTAAACGAAATAGTAAATCTTCAAAAGTCACCAAGTCTCCCAATATTTGAGCTACTCTTTTAATATACATTTTTAGTGTAAAGTTTGCCAGTGATGGGCAACAACTAAATATTTGTAGTTGAACTATAACTATAACTATAACGTAAAGCTTTGAAGTCAATGGCTAGTTAATTTCACAATCTAACTTTACTGTTTTTCCAACTACTTATAAAAAAACAAAATATTATTAGATTAACTGATCTCCCCAACCAGCTTGATCAAAAGCTCTCTCCTGCACCACCCTTGCCTCCTTTTCCACCCATTAATTTCCCTTCAGCTCCTTTCCCTCCGTTTCCTCCATTCCCACCATTTCCCACAGACAGCTCATATCCTCCATGTTTCTTCGGCTTCAATTGCACTTCTGCATGATTTCCATTGGAGCCATCGATGCCTGCCTGGCCTATCATAGCTCGGGGTTTGAGGCTTGAGTGGTCGAATGCGATGTACTTGTTATGCTTGTAATCGGGTTTTTTGGGTTGGTTTTTGTGATGTTTTTTATGGTGTTTTTTGAAGTTTTTGGGGTATTTGCTATGATGGTGGGGGTTTATGTGTTGGTGGTTTTGGTGGAATCGGTTTTTGCGGTGATAGTGGAGGTGTTCGCGAAAACGATTTTTGTAATAGTTGCTGTAATTGATCCGGTCAAGGAAGTTGCTTTTTCGATAGTCGTTCAGGTGATTGTAGTAGGAGTTGAGGGAAGGCAGAGAATATTGTGGGAAGTTGTACTTTTGTTCCTCAAGGTAGTCCTTAGAGGCTGAAGAAGAAGATTCTGCAAGTTCAACGGTGCATACCCAATTATCAGACATTCAATCATCAGACATTCATCGTCCAATCTTTTATCATAAACATCAGCTCACCTAATGAATGAATGAAGTACGTTGCCATGACAAGCAGGACTGACTGCATCCTCATTTTTGGGCATCCAAGACTTTGTTGCAGGGAGATTTGCAGAGAAATAGTACTTCGAGTTTACAGTGGCGTGTTGAAGAGCTGGTTACTCATGTATTTGTTTGAAACTTTCGATTCTTATATTCTATTTTCTGCAAAAAGTGCAAAGCAATCAATAAAAAAAATTATAACATAAATTTTCTTAATTGCTCTTTGAAAGAACAAAAATTTGGTCTTTTCTACTTAAAACGTACTTCATAGCAAGCTAAACATATCGAAATTTTATCGATTTGATACCTATAGTTTGAACACTCGCTACACAAACTGTTATTTTGAAACAGAGTAGTTTTCTTACTGTATGGAATATAACATTGTGCGTGAATTAAAAATGTGCAGCCTAAATGGCCTAAAAGCCCATTCGGGTTATACGCTACTATAACCATTTTATTTATTATTATTATTATTATTATTAATACAATTAAAAATAACTTTTCACTTCAACAAAAATCGAAGCCTTCTCTGAAGATAAGTCAACGTCTAACCTGTGAATGTCAAGATGAAGATCGATGCGATCTTTTGAGCCTGCAATGGAACGATTGATGCGGCCTTTGAATGAGAGAACTTGAAAACAACTTTTCTAGCTGCTTTTGATTTTATATTAAGGGGCATCACTTTTAGTCTCAAAAACATCAGAGCTAATGCATTTCACTAATATATTTTTATTGCTGTATACCTTATTTATCTATGATAAAACTGAGGGTGACACGTACGAGGATTTCTTATTCAAACTCGGTAAGACTGTCAGCATATTCACAACTTGCTTCCACACTTTTGCGAGTTGAATGAGATTTGACAGACATAACGTTGGGAAGGCTGATTTATTTCCCGGGACGATGGTAAAAATGAACTCACACTATTGGGACAAACACGGCGGTTTGGCCGCAAGGCCCCCCATTACCCACGTGATGAATAAGACTATGCAGGATGAAACATGAAAACTCAGTAATTAATTTCAAAC
Source organism: Piscicola geometra (assembly GCA_943735955.1). Taxonomy (NCBI): domain Eukaryota; kingdom Metazoa; phylum Annelida; class Clitellata; order Hirudinida; family Piscicolidae; genus Piscicola; species Piscicola geometra. Next base: position 7,691,801 of record OX030959.1, on the reverse strand, counting down.
TATATTTGATATCAGAAAGTGGTCCAAAGCAATGATGCTTAATAAGTAAGGATGTGTGAATGGATTCTTTCGTGAGGGCAAAATACTAAAAATTTGTATATAAAATATAAAACTTGAGTTTAAAAAGTTGGCACTACGAGACTGGGAGAAAATGGTGAAGTTTTTCGTGAGGGTCAAAGGAACAGGTCATCCAACTTGCCTGACTGGAGCCTCATTTCTCCAAGCGGCTCGTGGAAGAGTGAGGCTTAGAGGTCAGAGTCTCGAAGGCTTCTCTGCAGACAATTATGTTTAATTTTTCTCATTTTTATAAATCTTATTAAAGTTCTAGTTATTATTTGTTAAATATACATACAATTATTACTTATGTTAAAATGCCAATGCTTGACTTCAACAAATATTTAGTTGTTGCCCACCACTGGCAAACTTCAAGCAGTTTCGTGAGTTAAATGGAACTGGTCTTTGTTCACAGTTAACTATGTGTAAAGACCAGAATGAACTTTAACACAAACGCAAAAAATAATGCAAGCTATGATCACGGAAGTCAAACATCTGTTTCCTTAGGTAGAAAGATTGATCAGGTTGATGCTTGTGTGTCCAACAACGTCATGTACTGCAGAAAGATTTTTTAGTGCGTCTTAATACTTGGTTGCGTGCACCTATGACACAGCCTAGCTTGAATTCACTGGCCGTTTGTCCTACACATTAGGATATACTTGACAGTCTGGATTTAAAAAGGCTAGCAGAAGAATTTGCTAGTCGGTCAGACATTCGAAGGGGTCTTTTTGGAAATTGGAGTAAACGAGCTGTAGGGAGAGAGCAGGAGGACAGACAGAGAGAGTATTTTATCTTATCTAAATATACACTGTAGGCCAAAAAAAATTTCAAAATGTATATTTGTTTATAACTTTGGCAAATTTAAATCTATTCGTAATTTTTTTAATACTATTTGACTCAGAAATGAATGGAAAACGAGATGTTAGAAAATTTATTTGATGGGTTGATGGCTAGTTGTAATTGAATATATATAGATGACAAATAATAAAAGGTACTAAAATCGCTGTTGTTTTTCTTCAAATCGCTCATAGTGGCAATAGAAAAGTTTTTTTATTGAGTATCAAACTTTTTTTAAATGTTTGGTGATACAAATATTAATAGTTGATACAAAAATAATTTGTGTTACAGTAAACAATACTAAATAGTATCGCTAGTACTGTATTGATCGATACCGGTTCTTTGATTCAAACCCTGGGGAGAACCCCACCCCCCAAGATTTTACGCAGATCACCGCCCCTGGCGGTGGCTGGATAGTTTGAGCGGTAAAAAAAAACTTGTTGTTCGACATCCTAGCGTAGCTTCGATTCTTGTTCAAGTGCGTCAATGCTCCAGAGGGGCCGTGCACTTAATGGGAAAAGCAGAAGAGCCTCGTCAGTCAGGCTCAAGACTACGACCTCTCCAACGCAGGGCCCGCGCTGAGTCGAAATTTTGTAGGGTCAATTTTTTTTGAAAAGTCCCATGTATAATGCGCACTTATTTATTTTTAAACTCACCCTCAATAAGCTACTAGTCGGCTTCAAATCAATAAAACCCCCACATAGAAAGTGTCTTCTTCGTTTTATAATTATTCTAATTTTTAGTTTTATTTGTATAAAGTGAGCGTTAAAACTTTTTTTAAGACAATGAAGAAAATATTAAATTGATTTATTACAAGTTAAAAACAAGGATTATAGCTATAGTTTATAGAGAATCTTTTAGACAAATATAAATTTAATGTTAAAAAACTTGTTTATGCATATTCAAACTGATATAATTGTTAATTCATTATTCTGCGTTGTTTCTTATTTGCCCAAAGTTTGTAAATACATTTAAAGTCAATTTCTTTAACTTCTTTACTTTCAATAGAGATATTCATTAAATTTTCTAAATTTTTTATATTTATACTCTTTCTTAAGTCAGATTTTATTAAGTTTTGACTACTGAATCCTCTTTAACACTCTACAGTTGATACTGGCGATAGTAACAATCATTTGGCAGCTTCCGCTGATGCTGGATAAGAATTAGAGTTTTTAATTACCAAATTAGTTGTAGATTTTATGTCAGTGACTGACTTAGTACCAGAGCTATGGCTGGCTCGAGTGAAGTTGGCGAAGCTGAGTAGTTCAGGCTGTGAGCTCTCGATACCAACAGCCTCTAGGTACTCAGATACTCTTTCTATGTCTGAGTGTATTTCGGAAACTGAAATACTTATATCAAAAAAATTGTTCATTGCTGTTAATACAGACCCATACTCGTTGTCAGAAAACCTACTATTGAGGTTTTTTATCATGCTTTCAACAAACTTTCCGCATACAGACTCAGCTTCAGTCCTCTGTTTCACACTGTCTCGAATAGTGTGACCTTCATAATCAAAAATACACAGACCAAATTCATCAGGCTTTGGAATGTCAGGTATAAGCTTTAAAAACTTCTGCATCATGGAGCCTGACTTAGTTTTTAACATGTACCCCAAAGTCTGAATAGTTGTTGTTAAAAGGGGTGCAATCTCAGAATAAGCCAAGTCCTTCTTTTGGTACATTTTGGACAATATAGAAATAGGCTTGAGCACATCACACAAAAAGTGAGCAATGTACAAAAACTTGAAGGTTGTTATTGGTTTATAAAGACTTAAAGATTTTCCTGACTTTTCTTCTAAGAACAAAGAAACAAGAATAGGAAAGTTTTTGATCATTGCATCTACAGAACATTGCAACATGTAACATGGCCTGCGTCTGTCAAACCGTGATCAATAAAGACTATGAAAAAAAAATAATAATAAATAAAAAAAAGAACCTTCAAAGCTCAACCAACGCGTGTGGTAGACTTCTTTGAAGCGTAGGGATTGTGACATAAAAATAGACTGCATTGCAGTTAGTTTAGACATGTTTTTAGAAGAGTTTCTAAAGTAGTGAAAAATAGAATTTAAAATATCTTGAAATTTAACCAAATAAGGGATTGAATCAGCACTGCTGCTACAGCTCAAAGCTTATCAGTGAGCAATGCAGTGTGTAGCAAGGAGGCCAGGAATATGCTGTTTCAATCTTGCTACGACAACACAAGTAGTATATAGATTGATAGTCTGCACGCGAATGACCGGATTAAAACACGAGGCTAATTTTGATTGGCTCAACTTTTCAATAACAACTTCTTCCCGCGACATTCTTTCAGACAAAGAAACATCTAAAAAAATGTCCCAAAAAAATCGAAAATAAAATTTGGATAAAAAATATAAAAATTCATTGGGGCCAATCAGGATTCTTTCGGGCCAATTTTGAAAAAGTGGGGTCATTGGCCCCGGTGGCCCTCGACAGCGCGAGCCCTGCAACGCATCAATTATATTTTTTAAAATGTGTTTTTTTAATTTTTCTAAGAATTACCATTTGATTAGAATATCACCAAGTTCATCGTCATCACCATTAAAGTGATTTTGCAATAACACCTTCCTGCTGATAATGATAGTCCACATGTTATTCCATTTCTTATTTAAAAAAAAAATTTGTTTAGTATTTAGCCACTTTGGAATAAATTGTATTATTTTAAATTCAATTTAGATTTCAAATACAACTTTTAGTTATGTTTTCTTTGTGACGAAAAATCAGAAAAACATTTTGAAAACAACTAAAAAGAAAAAAAGTAAGATAATTCAAAGAAAAGTTTAGATTGATTTATGGTTAACCTAAAAATCGTCAAAAAAGTTTTGCAAAATAAGAGAACATTTAAAATTAGTTCAACTGAAAGAAGAAAGCTATAACAGTCGAGAAGACTTCAAGGAATACGTATCAAGATACTCAGAAATATACTAATGACTGAACTAGTGAAAAAAAGAGTAAATCAAAATACTACTTTTACTACCATTTCTACTGTAAAGGATCACAATGAAAAAGCTGATGGCACATCAACCTCCCTTGGCTTCAGTTATGTTACTGCAAACAACAACCGCAACAAAAGCAACAACAACATCTTCATTCTTGAAAAAAATGAGGATAGAGATGATGATGATGATGATGAAGATGATGGTGTTATCCTCTCAAAAGTGAGTATGATAATGATTTTTAAATTATTATTTTTGAAAAAGTGTTTCGTTATTCAAAAATGGAAAAGGCTAACATCTCTCGAACTTGTTATTCACTTATTCAACATTCATTTGAAATATTCGAAGGCAAGCGACAGAGCGGAAGGCGGCAATGTTAACAGTAGTTCGGTAGGGGGCGTTCTGAAACGAAGAAATGTCGGAGAATGTTTTCAAGGGAAAAAATCTGGAAATTTGGTTGAGAAGAGAGGTAATGGTTATGATGATGATGATGCCTTCAAGGTGGATGGTATTGATGATGATTTTTTCTTTAAGAACGGGGGTTATGGTGATGATGTTGCTTTAAATAATGGTGGTTATGGCCGTGAAGAAAAAAAAAATAATTTTTGTGAATTGGAAGAAAAAAATAGAAAAATTAAAATCGATAAAAACGAAAAACCTATGAAAAAGAAGAAAAAGAGAAAAACTACAAAAAAAAGAATGGCAAAAAAAAGCAAAACAATAAATTCAGAGAATACAAACAAAATATATAACGAATATAATTTTTCTAAAAAAAACGAAAAAGCTATGATGGATGGACGGTTTATTGATAGTTCCATGGGGGATGATGATGATGATGATGGTGGTGCTGATGATGATGAGGATAATAGAAGAGTCATGCACGAAGATAAATTGATGGTGGAAGGAGGTTTGTGCTTTGGTGGCGGAAGTTTGGAGTACGGGAAAGGAGCTGGTGAGATGAGGTTGCAGGCGCTGAGTAACGATGTACTTTGTGACTTTGTTGGAGGTTGTGGCAGAGATGCTGGCAGGGAGGCTGGAGTGCTGAGTGAGGAGATGGGAGAAAGGAACCGCTACAGAGTCAAGAATATCCATAGAAAAAAACTAAATTTGGGTTTGTTTTTTTTTTTTTTTGAAAAAAATTTTTGTTTTTCACATTATTTTTTCACCTATTATTTATTATTATTTTTTTTATTATTATTTATTATTAAAGTTGCAAAAATAATTATAATGAAAACGTGAAAACTTTTTTTCTTGTCATTATCTGCTTCATCATTATCAACACCACTGCTTCATCATCATCAACACCAACATACCTCTCACTCTTTTATCATCATCAGCATTACAACACTTTATCATTACAACGAAAAGCCTATAAATCTGAGCTTCTCATGTTCCACTATCACCATCACAGCCACAACCATCACAACTACAACCACCACCATCACATCATTATCACCACCACAGTCACAACCATCACAACTACAACCACCACCGTCACATCATGATCACCACCACAGTCACAACCATCACAACTACAACCACCACCGTCACATCATTATCACCACCACAGTCACAACCATCACAACTACAACCACCACCATCACATCATTATCACCACCACAGTCACAACCATCACAACTACAACCACCACCATCACATCATTATCACCACCACAGTCACAACCATCACAACTACAACCACCACCGTCACATCATGATCACCACCACAGGCAAACCAAAAGTGAACTTCTCCGTCATCGACTCTGTACCAAGGTGAGTTCATAACGTAATCATTATCAGCATCATCATCTTCCTCATCCTCATCATCATCATCCTCATCATCAACATCGTCGTCGTATTTTCCACCCTTAAAGCCTCTCCACCCGTGTTATTCCAGGTGAGAAATCACATAATACAAAATCCAGACAGGCCACTCTCACCTCCTCAACACCCCACAGCGACGAGAACGTGGTGCTAGGAAACCATGAAGGAAGTCAACAGAACATGGCCGCCTCAGATAAACTCAAACTCAACTGCAACCATCTAGAAGTGACTTCTGAAGGGGGAGGGGGGGGTTTCGGGAGGTTTGGAGAAATAAATATTTGTTTTAGGGGCAGTAATAGTAGCTTTTATCTTTCTCTTCACCCCTTTCTAATTCCAATTAGATTCTAAGCCATCCACATCACAATTTCATCCAATTCACCCCCAAAATCTTTTATCCAATCCATCTCCACCACCTTCTCATCCAATCCACACTATCTTTTCCATCCAATTCACGCCATCCCCTCTACGAAGGCAAGTTCTGAGTCGGTGGAACCATTATTTGGAAACGTGTGTTCGCTGAACACAAACGTGTCGATGCTGGACGAAAAGACGAGCATTTTGCTGGGCGGTGGTGGTTTGAGTGGTGGTGGTGGTGGTGGAGGTCAGAAAACAGATGGTCAAATCCATGGTGAAAAGAATGGTAAAGGTTATATGAAGCTTGACGGCAAGGTGAGTGGATGGTTTCTGTATTTTGATGAATTGTAGAGCAGATGGATGAATGGATGAATAAACAAATCTAAAAAAGTGTGTGGATCGATGAATAGATGGATGAATGACTGAATAGGTGAACAAATGGATGAATGAATGAATGACTCGATCATAAATTCCATCGAATTTTAAATTTTTTTTACCAAAACGTCGATTTCACCATTTCTAGAACGGCAAGACGACAATCACCTTGTTGGATTCGATTCGACTGAGCAATCTGCAAACGATACTCGGGCGAAATTCGCCATTGTTCGTGTGGGAGAAGAAAGACAAGATGGAAAAGTGGGTGGATGGATGGATGGGTGGAAAAGTAAAGTGGAAAAGTGGGGGAGATGAATAGATGGAATGGGTAGAAAAGTAAAGAGCGAACGATTGCGGGGATGAATAGATGGATGAGTATTTAAAAAATCAATGAGTTTTTATTTCGATCCATTTATCTTCGTCTTTTCAGTGATGCATCCGACAACCCCTTACTCTTCCGATCCATCCAAAACTATGCGTTCGATCCTTTCGGTCGTGATGATGATGCCCTCCTCAACTGCAATGAGGGCGATGAGGATGATGTCGATCAGAGTGCTTCGAAGAAAGCAAGGGTGATTAAAGTCTTATCAATCAAATTATTTTTAATTAACTTTTATTTATTTTATAAATAATATATTGCTGTTTTCTATACGTTACAATATAAGGTATTTATTATTTACTATTGTGTCCTTTCTTCCCATATTAATGTGTTAAAGATTGAATTATTTGACTACGATTTTTTCACCCACTAGTACACTCATCCCTTCAACCCATCGTTCTAGTCGAAAAACTACCCACCCTCATCACCAAAGAATTACCCTAACCCAGCCATTGTCCCTCACCCATTCATCAACCCACCTCCTAAACCTCACCACCCACAGCAGACTCAAGTTTTCAAAAGAAAGAACAGATCTTTTTTTCAACGAAAAAGCAAAATTAAAAAACCAAAAGAAAAAAATTTCATCAAAAAGAACATCGACTCTGTCTCTGAGAACTTCACCAAACACATTCCCACTCAAATTTGGCATGCAAATACTGGAAAGAAGTTGAATAAAAGTAAATTGTCAAAAAAAAGATTTAATAGTGGCGAGGTAAAATATAGTTTTGGGGAAAGTGGTGGTGGTCTTAGTAGTAGTGGTGGTGGTGGTTTTAGTAGTGGTGGTGGTGGTCTTAGTAGTAGTGGTGGTGGTTGTAATGTTGGTGATACCAGTGGTGGTGTTACTGCCTTAAATGGTGAGAGTGGTTGGGTCGGTTTAAAAAATAAAGGCAGGGGTTGTGGTGGTTTCCTTAGGGAAGGGTCAAGTCACATCGGCTTCAACTTCACTGGTGGTGGTGCTCTTTCTGGCGGGCTTTACGGCGATGATTACGGTGACTACGATGCTGATGCCTTCGGAAACGAACTTTTCAATGTGAATAAATCAACAAGCCTAAACGCGCAAGCCAGCCTGCAGAGTATTGAAAAAGTCTATAACAGCAATAAGATTGACAATCGAATAAAAAGAAACGATTTGGAAAACAATTTTCATTTGGCGGAAAAAAATGAATGGATTATCGATGATACTAATGTTGATTGTGCTTTGCCGGCGGAAGGAAGAGAAGATGGAGAGATGGAGAAGTGGATGAATAGGAAAAAGATAACTTTTATAGGGTGAATGGAGGGAGAGAGGTTAAACGGGGAAGAATAGTAGTGATCATTTCAAAACACTTCAGAAGGAATTTATGAAAAGATTTAAAAAACACTTTTCACACACCACCGACTTCAAACCACAATCCCTTCTCCACCACCATTCTCCCTTACTTCCACCACCATCATTTCACTAAAATCCCCACCATTACACCAACATCACCACCTTACACCATCATCACCACCATTACACCAACATCACCACCATTACACCAACATCACCACCATTACACCATCATCACCACCATTACACCATCATCACCACCATTACTCCAACATCACCACCATTACACCATCATCACCACCTTACATTTCCCCTCCTGAACAAGGTGTCCTCAAGCCTTTTCCGAGGGCACTGTTCGTTTAGATCCGTTCAAGAGACTCACTGATAGGGCGAGCCGGCCAAGCAGGTCAACCAGGTCCACTCTCATTGGCTTGCTGGAACGTAAGTCGAGTGCTATGAAGTGGGAAGATGAAAACGCTACTTCTTCATTTGAGGTTATGAGGATGATGATGTGTTTGATGATTAAAATTTTATTTATGGTAGTGACAATTTTGAGAAAAATGTTGTGACAATGTCGATAATGTTTCTGTTTCTGCGGTGTTTGACAACGATTTCACCAACATTGACAGACGCCACAGCAACTCCACGAGCAACTAACATAGACAGCCCTTCATGCCCTCGTTCTCTTCAATCCGATCAAGTTACCTTTCACATAATGATCAATGGAGAAATTATGTCAAAAGTCTTTATATTATGTTTCTAGTGATTCCACTTCACTTTTTCAAACGTTTTATACAATTGTTTAATTAAAAGTTAACAATCGAAACTACATTACGATTTTTTTTCTCGATTTATTTAATAAATTCTATAAACTATAAACCAATTTCCAATCTCCCACTGAATAAATATATGAAGATCATTTTCTTTAGTAGTAATTTAATCCCAAGGTTATGAAATGAAATTCATTGAGGTACAATAAAAGAAAAATGATCAATGCAAATGTTGATTAAATGCGATCAAAACAATGTATTAGAAGATTGGAAAAGCATCTAACAAATTGGTCTAGCCGTTATAAATGAAAACAATGACGATGATGATGATGATGATAAAAATGAAAGAGTTGCTCCTGATGATTGTTTTGTAATTTCTCAAAAAAACTTGGAAATCTTCTTCTTTCAAGAATTCCGCACTTAACAATGGCAACTCTTGGAAAAAACTTTCTTCCACAACACCACTCTCTGTTACCACACCAACCTCAACCACCACTCTCCCCCACACCACCCTCCATCACACCACCCTCAACCACCACCCTCCGTTACCACACCACCCTCAACCACTACTCCCCCCCATCTCCACCACCGTCTTCCAAGTCGATACCCACCCCAGCCAGGGCATCGACCACCCATGCGGGGAAGTCATTAGAGGGGTACGCTGAGGCCATGAAGGCCTGCACGAAGGAAGGAAACGTGTCCTCCACTATGCTCTGACGTATGCGAGCCATCAAGTTCAACTGGCGTGAGAGCGTGGTGTGGGCGGGAAGGGAGGGGGAGGTTATTAGTGGTGGTAGTGGTGGTGAAAGGGGAAGATGGCGAAGTTGAAGATTGATGGTGAAATAGGTTTTATTTCTTTAGTAATATTAAATGTTTCTGATATGTCTTGACGCATCAAGAAACACAAACAAACAAACCTCCCCCCCATCCCCACCCCCTCCCCAAACACACCTACCTGGTAGGCGACATTATGGATGGTGAGGAGGGTGGCTGAGACTGGTTGGTGGGTGGCGATGGCATGCAGGTAGGCTCTGGAGTGGTGGCGACAGGTGGTGCAGGTACACGAGGAGCAGAGTGGCTGCAGGTCCTTCTGGAAGCGCTTGTGCTTCAGCTGCAGTTGTCCCGCTTCTGTGAGTGCTACGCCGAATCTCTGAGTGGGGGGGGAGGGGAAGTGTTGGTGATGATAATAATAATAATAATGACGAGCATTATTATAGGGGCGTATAACCCAAACGGGCTTCCAGGCCACTTAGGCTGCATATTTTCATTTGCGCCTTTGGGTTACTAGGGCATTGGTTGCACTCGAACCTAGGACCTGTCATTATTGGTCAAACCGAGAGTCGTTACCGATTCGGCTACCCGTTCACATGGTGGTGATGGGGATTTGAATGGGATGAGGTGCAAGGTGGGTTGAAAAGGACTGAAAGTTTGTGATAGGACGAATGAGATGGAAGTAAGTTGATTAGCAAATAAGAGAAGGTGCTGAAGGGCTTGTGAATAAATGCTGAAGCGATGGTGTGAACTGAGAGTAGCGATGAAGATGTTGATGATGATGATGTAGATGAAGATAATGATGATGACTAACAGCCGTTCGTGTGGGATAAACGCAGTCAAACATGTCACAGCCTAAAGCCACACAAACTACCAAGTCCACTGCAAACCTGCATACAAAAAAGAATCTGTCATACACAAACATACAAACACACAGCCACACACAAACACACACACACACACACACACACACACACACACACACACACACACACACACACACACACACACACACACACACACACACACACACACACACACACACACATACACATAAGCACACACACACACACACACACACACACACACACACACACACACACACACACACACACACACACACACACACACACACACACACACACACACTAACACACAAACACACACACACACACACACACACACACACACACACGAACCCGACTCCCATGAGGTATCGGGGCTTGTGGAGGGGCAGGATGGAGGTGGAGACGGAGACCATATTGCAGAAGTCTGCCTTCGCCTCACCCCCACTCAAACCGCCTATCGCAAAACCCCTCACCTCCCTCTTCATCATCTCTAGTCGGTGATGATGATGATGGTGGTGGTGATGATGATGGTGGTGGTGATGATGTGATGATGATGGTGGTGGTAGTTATGATGATGATGATGATGATGAAGATGATGTGTAAAAAGCTTTTCATTATTTGTTATGTTGTTGTTGCGGTTGTTGTTGTTGTGGTTGTTGTTGTTGTGGTTGTTGTGGTTGTTGTGGTTGTTGTGGTTGTTGTTGTTGTGGTTGTTGTTGTTGTGGTTGTTGTTGTTGTGGTTGTTGTTGTGGTTGTTGTTCTTGTGGTTGTTGTGGTTGTTGTTGTTGTGGTTGTGGTTGTTGTTGTTTTGGTTGTTGTTGTTGTGGTTGTTGTTCTTGTGGTTGTTGTGGTTGTTGTTGTTGTGGTTGTTGTTGTGGTTGTTGTTGTGGTTGTTGTTGTGGTTGTTGTTGTGGTTGTTGTTGTGGTTGTTGTTCTTGTGGTTGTTGTGGTTGTTGTTGTTGTGGTTGTTGTTGTTGTGGTTGTTGTGGTTGTTGTTGTTGTGGTTGTTGTTGTTGTGGTTGTTGTTGTTGTGGTTGTTGTTGTTGTGGTTGTTATGGTTGTTGTTGTTGTGGTTGTTGTTGTGGTTGTTGTGGTTGTTGTTGTGGTTGTTGTTGTTGTGGTTGTTGTGGTTGTTGTTGTTGTGGTTGTTGTTGTTGTGGTTGTTGCTGTTGTGGTTGTTGTTGTGGTTGTTGTTGTTACCTTTGGCGCAATATGCACGTAGTTCAGGATCGAGGCCTCCTTGCACGATGGGAAAGATGGACTGAGTGGGTAAACAAATAAATTAAAAAAAGATTAAAAACAAAAATAAGAAATAACTTTAAAAACTTTCTAAACACAAAGCCATGCATGACAAACACAACCTGTGTCAGTGGATTTCTATGAGCTGCTATGCATCTATCTAGCCATCTGATTGAGCTGTTGTGGTAGTGGTAGAAGTAGTAGTAGTAGTAGTAGTAGTAGTAGTAGTAGTAGTAGTAGTAGTAGTAGTAGTAGTAGTAGTAGTAGTAGTAGTAGTAGTAGTAGTAATAGTAGTAGTAGTAGTAGTAGTAGTAGTAGTAGTAGTAGTAGTAGTAGTAGTAGTAGTAGTAGTAGTAGTAGTAGTAGTAGTAGTAGTAGTAGTAGTAGTAGTAGTAGTAGTAGTACCGGTGCATGGCTTCTTCGACTCTCTCTCCAGTAGTGGTGCTCGATATGACGTCATCGAGCTGCATGATGATGTCACCCCCTTCAATGACATGTCATCACACTAATGTAGATATACATATATATATATATAGATATAGATAATATATAGATATACATAATATATAGATATACATAATATATAGATAAACATAATATATAGATATAAATAATATATAGATATACATAATATATGGATATACATAATATATAGATAATGATAATATATAGATAATGATAATATATAGATATATTATATATTATACATATATAAATAAAGATATGCACATTTTTTAAACCATATTTATACATAAGAATAAATATTATGTGCATTATATTTAGTTACATTATAAGTCAATGTTAAACAACCTCCAAACCACCATGACCACTTCTCACCGAAACTACCCTCAGCCCTTCACCACCACTACCACCACGACCACCCCTTACCAAACCACCACGACCACGACTACCCCTCACCAAACCACCACCACCACGACTACCCCTCACCAAACCACCACCACCACGACTACCCCTCACCAAACCACCACCACCACGACCACCCCTTACCAAACCACCACCACGACCATCCCTCACCAAACCCCCACCACGACCACCCCTCACCAAACCACCACCACGACCATCCCTCACCAAACCACAACCACCTCGACCACCCCACAACAAACCCCCACCACGACCACCCCTCACCAAACCACCACCACCACGACTACCCCTCACCAAACCACCACCACCACGACCACCCCTTACCAAACCACCACCACGACCATCCCTCACCAAACCCCCACCACGACCACCCCTCACCAAACCACCACCACGACCATCCCTCACCAAACCACAACCACCTCGACCACCCCACAACAAACCCCCACCACGACCACCCCTCACCAAACCACCACCACGACCACCCCTCACCAAACCACCACGACCACCCCTCACCAAACCCTCACCACCACGACCACCCCTCACCAATAGCATTTTGCACTTGTATGGACTTTTCAGGTGTGAGCAGCATGTCGGAGCCGTCCGATGGTGACCTGAATGTAACCCCTGGGTGTGTCATATCACTATCATCATCAGTACCTTCATCCCATCATCACCATCATCATCATCATTATTATAATCCTCATCATCATCTTTATCATAATAACCACTTATCCTCATAACACCATCATCTTCATCGCCCTCTTCCCATCATCATTATCACCACCCTTCCTAGCCACTCATCATCATCATCATCATCATCACCCTTCACAGCACCTTCTTCAGTGACTTTAGACAACTTCATCAACGAAACCATCTGAAAACCACCACTATCCTGTGCAAATACAAGTAGTGGTGATGATGATGATGATGATGATGACAATGACGATGATGATGACGATGATGCAATGGTGTTGTATTGGTGAAGTGCTAATGTTTGATTAAGTAGTTAGAGACTGAAGAGAAGTGTTGGTGGTTGCAGGGTGGTGTAGCTGTGATGGTAGCGTGGCAAGAACCCGACCGTTAAAAGACCATGCTTCCAAGACATGAACTTGTGCAGACCTCCTACTTTCCTGAGCAAGTCTTCTCCCTGGTGAGAGGTGGAAAATATGCACAATTTAGTGGATGAATGAAAAAAATGTATTAGAATCTAATGCATAATGATTAGATCAATGAATATTCAGATTCAACTGCAAGCATAATATGATGTCTTTCCATTTAAAAAGTTAAACAGACAGGGCTGTTGGCGAGGTGGTAAGTGTTGGAAAGCATCATTCGGCAACCCAGTTCCTCGAGCTGCTCTGGCAAGAGACCTTCCATGCGATGTGGTGTCAGAAAGGGAAGTGAGTGATCATTCCAGATCAATGAAACATATATTTTATTTTATTACAAAAGTGAATTAATTTATTTGAAAGACGAAATAGGCAGTAATTGTTGCAAGCACCTTTGAGGGTTCCTTTCGTGCCCACAGGCATGAAGACAGGCGTCAAAACGCATGCGTGTGGAAGTTTCAAAATGGCCGCCCTGGCTCTCGTACGCGAACACTTGGCCACCAGCTCGAACTCTAAACTCTTTGTCAACGTTGTTGGCGTCTCAACCTCTTTCATGCTTCATGAAGTTTCATGTCAAGAATCATTTTAAAAGTGAATTTCGCTGCAATCACAGGGATGGACTACTTTGTGTTATTTTATAACCACTGCTGGTTAAAACCATATTTTTACAATATTTAATACCTTCTTGCACACATTAAGACGCTGCATGTGTTAAATGCACATTTGTTGTTCAAATTTCTTCGTAAAATGTGATTTTTCTGAAAACCCCAACCCTAAATTAACGTTTTTTCTGTAAAAAAGAAATGTGCAAAAGAAAATGTTCATTCAACAGTTGCAGTGCGATGTGTGCAGTGTGCAGTTAACCTACAACCACACTTGAAGAATACCTTTAAAGTAGCAGAAAAAAAAACAAAAGACAAATCATTTTTGTAGTTTATTGACGGGCAAACGTTGGCGACTCATCATGACATTGTTCAAAAGAAGAAGCCAAGGATCTTGCCTCCCAAGTGTTTCCTCCTCGCCTCCTCGTGATCCATGATGCCGCCAGACGTGGTCATCACCAGGAAGCTGTGTGGTGGTGCAATCGATAGATTTATTATGAGTGTTTTTCATATTGTAATGTGCAATTGGTGCAGACAATTTTGTTTTATAGAAAAATTTTGCTTCATGCGGTATCCATGAAAATGAGCATACAAATTTATATTTCTTTGTAAAATATGAATGTTTTACAAGAATACACATTTTTGAAGTTCATAAAAGTAAGAATACTGAGACTAAGTATTGAGTAGAATAGTGCAATAATTTTAAAATAACACTAACTTTATATGTGGTACTACCAATAAAATGATTTGAACTAGATAGTTTTGAATATAATACTTTTTGATTAATTCCTGAAAACTTGATTAACAGATATATTCATACTCAGTCTGACCACACCGATTCACTCAGTACATAAAACGTATAATCTTCAGCACCCCTGCAACAAATGCAAGGAGCATACAACACGAGAAACTGACTCACCCGAACTGTCTGGAGGGCATCAGGTAGGTGGTCCAGTGCTCGAGGTTCTTGATCTTTATGTCAAAGCGAGGACTGATCACTCCGCACTGAAGAGGTTTAGAAGTAGTTGTTGAACAGATAAAATATATATTTTTGGTTTGCACTGAGAAAAGACCAGGAAACATAACTTTTACCAAACATGGCAAAATTTGTAAAAATTGATAGCAGTCTACACTGAGAACATTTTGAAGTTGGCAGCAAAAGAATCCAATTGGCAGACGAACCTTGTTGAGGCGGCCATTGAGGTTGACGACGATCTTTCCGGAGCGGTGGTTGTCGATTATTTCGAACTCACTGATGTAGCCATGCTTCATCATCACCTTCAGGAACTTTATTATCACCTGGGAAAGTGACAATTTAACAGGGTAAAAAATCTTATTCAATGAAATACTCAATTTCCGAAATTATTATTAGAAATTTGTAAAAAAAATTTAATGTTTAAGTGCAAAAGCCAGAAAAGTTTGATAACTAATTTCTTAAATTGAAATACCTTTGAAGATGGTCTGATCATCACTTGACGTTTTCCCCTCTTCTCGGCATTGCAAATCAGCTTTAGAGCATCAGCTAACACGCTCATACGAACCATCTTGAACTAAAAAGTGATACAGAAATCGGTAAAAAGTGAGATACAAAATAAATATTTAAAAATGTAATAAAATGAAATTTTGAAACGAGAGTTTTGGTAATGAGTTGAGTTCAACTAATTCATAGATTGAACAAGATTTAAATTCATGAAAAAAACACCGACCGATATTAACAATCGCAAAAGGAAAAAGAAAGAGGGCTATAAACACAAGGACTAAACAGAGTTTTAAAAAATAGTTTTAAAAAATTAATTATAAGAATTCTATTAAAAGTAAATAAAATTATTTTATTTTGAAAAGTTTAGAAAAAATATTTGTTAAAAGTTTCCAAGTGTCTTGGGAAATTGTGTTCTCTTATCACCATCATCATACCCTTTACTGAATTAGTCGTTGGAGGTAAACTAAAAAAGAAAACGCATCTATAATCCGCCATTCTTCTTCGTTGTAAGCAGCGTTGAGAAGACTCTTCTAGGGAAGAGACGACCACTCTTTCACGTTGTCCATCCAGCTCTTTTTCTGACGGCCTTGACGACGACTTCCTTGTAGGGTGCTCTGTAGCACCGTCTTGGACCGTGAATCGTGTCTGACCACGTGGCCAAGCCAAGTAAACTTTCGACGCTTGATAGTCGCTAGAAAAGGTTCTTGTTGTGTAACCAGTGCTGTTGTAGTCTCATGGACGTAGTTGTTGGTTTTGTGCTCCAAGTAAGAGATGCCGTGGAGTTTTGCTCTTTGACGCGGCACAATCATTCACTTGCAAGGACGTCTTCAGCTGCTGTTGTTGAAGGCCATTTTATCAAGATTTAAGTGTCAGTCTTCTTAAGTGTCCATTATGGATACTTAACTCTTCCACCTTATTTAAATATTTAATGACTTGCCTCTGTAGTTAATCGAAACTTGAGAGACTAAATTGACCCTTTTACTCGTGATTAAAGTCTTTCTAAAAAGTTTTCATCAATATAAATTATTAAGTTTCGATATTATTCATGATGCTTAAATTTTGAGCAATATAAAGTTGAAAAGAAAGAATTTAAATTTCTTCGAAGGTATCTTTTTGTTAATGGCTTTTTGTCCAAGCTCTAATTTGTCCCTTACCCGAAAAAGACAACAATGGACTGCTTTGGCGATTGTATTATTAAAAAACGGCTATAAAAAGTGTTCCTAACTGCAGTAAACAGCTTAGTGTTCATTGAACATTTTTTTTCAAATTTCCTAAAAATTGAATAAGCTATCCACGGGCATGCAGTAAATTGGTGTTGTGAGATAGTTTAAATGGAATTGGCATGGTTGTGGTGGTTCGATTGGCAACTAAAAACATTCCCTTTTGTGAAGATTAATACTCCTTCTTTCCTTATATGTCCAATTGTTTCTCCTTTCATGTATTTCTGTCTCCTCTCCAGTCACTTCTTTCATTTGGCCACCTTTCTTTCTTGCACTCCCTTCCTTCACTACTATACTCCACCCCCTCATTTTCCAATATTCACCCTCCCCCTCCCTTCCCTTCCCCATCTAGACGACCAACACCTTCTTGACCACACTGGGCACCTCCACAGCACTCACCCTCAACGGCCAAGCCCCTCCCACTATGCCCGCCTGCGTCGCTACTCCTGTGATGATGATGATGATGATTATGAGAGTCCTGATGCTGATGATGAAGATAATGATGATGATTTTGATATAGGTGATGCATTTTTTTGATAATGACGATGATATCGATGGTGATGATAATGACGATTTGATGATGAAGATAACGATAATTATGATGGTAATGATAATGATGGTGATGATAAAGAAGGTGATGATAATGATGAAGATAATGATGATGATTTTTATATAGGTGATGAATTTTTTTGATGATGAAGATAATTGCAATGGTGATGATAATGACGAGTCACCAGTGATTACGGCAAGTTCAGGATCGATGTCAACGTTTAAGACTTTGCCTCCGAAGAAGTCACTTACTATTTTTCTATGGTGATAATGATGATAATGATCTGGTTATGGTTGAAATGATGACGATGATGATGTGGTTGTTATGATGAAAATGATGATGATGACAAACCTGATGAATGGTATTCGGGTTGACCCACCCACCATCACCACCTCCTCCACCTCCTCCACCAGCAACTCTCCAGCTTCCAACACTAGCTTTATCGGCTCCAACACCTGCCATCAGGTGATAGTGATAGTGGTGGGATGAAGATGGTGGTGCTCATTATCATCAATATCATCATCGTCATCTACATCATCATCATCATCATTACCACCACCATCATCCCCCTTGTCATAATCATCATCATCATCAGCACCATTACATCATTACAATATCAAAGGCAGTTCACCTTGCTGAAAAGATCCTTGTTAATATTCTCAAATGTCTCTCTCGTCACCTCCACCCTCAAACTGGTGCCCTCAGCTGATGTTGATGATGATGATGGTGATGATGATGATGATGATAATAATGATGATGATGATGATGACGATGATGATGATGAACTTTTTGTTGTTGATTTATCTTCATATTTATTGTTATCATTATTATTATTAATTTTATTATTGTTTTTGTTGTTGTTGTTGTTGTTGTTGTCGAGGGGACTGAGTCGTAGATGCACAACAGCTGTTTCTTGTGTTGTCAGTTGCAACTTCACTGCCTCCACACTGGCCCTGTGAGCGTTGGTTAGGGGTGATGATAATAATGCCTATGATGCTAGTGGTGATGATGATGGTAGTGATGGTAAGGATGATGGTAGTGATGATGGTAGTGATGGTAATGATGATGGTAGTGATGGTAATGATGATGGTGTTAATGATAGAAGTGATGATGGTGTTGATTATAGAAATGATGGTAGTGATGATGAAACAATACGCACAACAAAAATAAAATTAATTTTTAAGCAACAACAGCAACACTAGCGACAAAAACAACAACAAACAAGTAACCTGAGTAGTTGCATGTCTTGGGCATTGAGGAGTGGTCGTGGTGGTGGCAGGAGTGCTTGCATGTGTTGGAGGAGGTGTTCCTTCAGACGCTCGTTGAAGTCCTGTCCGCCAAGGTGGTTGTTGCCTGGTTGGTGATGATGATGATGCAAGCACACACACACATACATATTTATACACACACACACACATACATATTTATATACACACAAACACACACATACACACATATATATATTTATATACACACCCACACAAATATATATTTATATACACACACACATACACACACCCACACACACACACACACACACACACACACACACACACACACACACACACACACACACACACACACACACACACACACACACACACACACACACACACACACATAAACACACACACACACACACACACCTACCAGCCATAGCCCTGGTCAAGAACATGCCTCCTTGGATGTCCAGCAAGGAAACGTCGAGGGTGCCCCCTCCCAAGTCGACCACCAAAACGTCACGTGTTCCTGAGGGGTGAAGAAAAAGTTATTATGACTTTGTAATGATGATAATGATAATTGTGTAATGATGATGATAATGACGACGACCATGATGAAGATGATGACGAGATGAAGATGATGACGATAATGATGATGACCCCACCAGTCTTGTTGTGCAGGCCATAGGCGAGAGCGGCCGCAGTCGGCTCGTTGATGACTCTGAGCACTTGCACACCAGCCATCGCAGCAGCTCGGACGCTTGCCGCTCGTTGAGCCTGGTTGAACTCCGCGGGCACCGACATCACCGCCAAACTCACCTTGCTCTCTAAGTGTTTTTCTGTGAGTGTGTATGTATGTATGTGTGTGTGTGTGTGTGTGTGTGTGTGTGTGTGTGTGTGTGTGTGTGTGTGTGTGTGTGTGTGTGTGTGTGTGTGTGTGTGAGCGTGAGTGGGTGGATGGTTGGGCAGATGTTGTGTGTGTGTGTGTGTTTGTGAGCGTGTGTTTTTGAATAAGTGTATTTTTAATAAAGATGATTAATTTGTTTACAAAACAACACAAAACAAAAAGCACCACTACCGCCCTCATAACAACAATCATCCTCCTCTGCTCCACACCACACCACTACCACGATCATCATCATCATCATCATCATCATCATCATCACCATCATCATCATCATCATCATCATCATCATCACCTGCAGACATCTTAAGCGCCTTGATGATTTCACTGCCCACCTGCTCAGGGCTGACGGAGGAAGAGGTGGAGGGCTGCAGTGGGTGGCTCACTTGGAACTTCACCTGGTCATTTGCGTCCAGGAAGACCTGCTCATCGTTGGGGGTTGTGGTTTGTAGTGATTTTTTTTAGTTGCAGTGTTTTTTGGTCACTCACATTCACCTCAACAGCAGGTATTCCATCTCGGCTAACTTTTCCCATTCCTCCTCTTCTCCCTTCCACAATCCCATATCCTCCTTCATAATCAACTCTTCCCCTACAACCCATTGCTTCACCCTAACTAGACACCCAAACCCCCTCCCACAACACCCACTACATCTCCCTCCCCCATTCCACAAACACCTTGAAAGGGTACCGATGTGCCTCCCTCTCCAACTCTTCCGCTGTGAACACCTGTGTGCCATTGCACATGGGGCATACAAGTGAGCATACAATAACACATGCCATCGTACTTACAAAAAATATACAAAAGTATTTACAATAGTACATGCAATAATATACAATAGTAGATACAAAAGTAAATAAAATAGAACATACGATAAAACATAGAATAGTACATACAGAATAGTTAATAGAATTGTATATACAATAGTAGCTAGAATTGTATATACAATTGTAAATAGAATTGTATATACAATAGTAAATAGAATTGTATATACAATAGTAAATAGAATTGTATATACAATAGTAAATAGAATTGTATATACAATAGTAAATAGAATTGTATATACAATAGTAAATAGAATTGTATATACAATAGTAAATAGAATTGTATATACAATAGTAAATAGAATTGTATATACAATAGTAAATAGAATTGTATATACAATAGTAAATAGAATTGTATATACAATAGTAAATAGAATTGTATATACAATAGTAAATAGAATTGTATATACAATAGTAAATAGAATTGTATATTGTATAGAAATAACAATAATACATACAAAAGTACATAAATTACTACATAGGTGTGTAAGGGGGTGGAGATGATGGTGTGTAAGGGGGTGGAGATGATGGTGTGTAAGGGGGTGGAGATGATGGTGTGTAAGGGGGTGGAGATGATGTTGTGTAAGGGGGTGGAGATGATGTTGTGTAGGTGGGGGCAGGATGGCATGTAGGGGGGGGGGACAGGTTGGCATGTAGGAGGGGTGGGGGGACAGGATGGCATGTAGGGGGGGTGGGGGGACAGGATGGCATGTAGGGAGAGGGGACAGGATGGCATGTAGGGAGGGGGACAGGATGGCATGTAGGGGAGGGGGACAGGATGGCATGTAGGAGGGGTGGGGGACAGGATGGCATGTAGGGGGGGGGGGGACAGGATGGCATGTAGGGGGGGGGACAAGATGGCATGTAGGGGGGGTGGGGGGAGAGGATGGCATGTAGGGGTGGGGGACAGGATGGCATGTAGGGGGGGGACAGGATGGCATGTAGGGGGGGGCCTGATGGCATGTAGGGGGGGACAGGATGGCATGTAGGGGAAGGGACAGGATGGCATGTAGGGGGGGGGGCAGGATGGCATGTAGGGGGGGGGGGGCAGGATGGCATGTAGGGGGGGGGGCAGGATGGCATGTAGGGGGGGGGGGCAGGATGGCATGTAGGGGGGGGGGGCAGGATGGCATGTAGGGGGGGGGGGCAGGATGGCATGTAGGGGGGGGGACAGGATGGCATGTAGGGGGGGGACAGGATGGCATTTAGGGGGGGGGGGGACAGGATGGCATGTAGGGAGGGGGACAGGATGGCATGTAGGGGAGGGGGACAGGATGGCATGTAGGAGGGGTGGGGGGACAGGATGGCATGTAGGGGGGGGGGGACAGGATGGCATGTAGGGGGGGGGGGGACAAGATGGCATGTAGGGGGGGTGGGGGGACAGGATGGCATGTAGGAGGGGGGGACAGGATGGCATGTAGGGGGGGGACAGGATGGCATGTAGGGGGGGGGCAGGATGGCATGTAGGGGGGGGACAGGATGGCATGTAGGGGAGGGGACAGGATGGCATGTAGGGGGGGGGGGCAGGATGGCATGTAGGGGGGGGGGGGGCAGGATGGCATGTAGGGGGGGGGGGCTGGATGGCATGTAGGGGGGGGGGACAGGTTGGCATGTAGGAGGGGTGGGGGGACAGGATGGCATGTAGGGGGGGGGGGGCAGGATGGCATGTAGGGGGGGGGCAGGATGGCATGTAGGGGGGGGGGGACAAGATGGCATGTAGGGGGGGGCAGGATGGCATGTAGGGGGGGGGGACAGGATGGCATGTAGGGGGGGTGGGGGGACAGGATGGCATGTAGGGGGGGGGAGACAGGATGGCATGTAGGGGGGGGGGACAAGATGGCATGTAGGGGGGGGGGGACAGGATGGCATGTAGGGGGGGGGACAGAATGGCATGTAGGGGGGGGGGGGACAGGATGGCATGTAGGAGGGGTGGGGGGACAGGATGGCATGTAGGTGGGGGGGGGGGGCATCACCTTTCCAATGAATCTCTTGGCGTCATAGAATGTGTTGAGTGCATTGTGCTCTGACTGCTCCACTGCCTCTGAGCCCACCAGAACCACACCGTCCTCCCTGCCATGATAGTGGTGGTGGTGGTGGTGTAGTGATATGGTGGATTTAGGTATAAAAGCGTGGTTATGTGGAATAGTGGTGCAGAAGCTTGGTTGTGTTGAATATGGATATGGTAATGTGTGGGGAGGGGGTTATTATAGTACAAGCTTGTAAGTGTAAATGTATTTAGTGATGCAGATGTAACTTTTAATCGATATTAATTACCTGTAAGCAACTACACTCGGTATGCAGAGTTGACCTCTGCTGTTTGCAATGATGTCCACCTGTCCTGTCACCGCGTGGTAGGCCCCAATGCATGAAAAAGTGGTACCTGCCAGAGATGAGTCCAATATGAATTCATGAATATGTATTTGTTGGATGCATGAAGTGCTAATCGATCAATCAATCAAATAAATTTATATAACGCTCTTTTTTAAAATTCCAGAGCTTATGCATGAGCTGACTGGAGTATGTAAATGAATCAGGATAGATTGAAGATCATTTAGCCAATAAAACCAATAAAAAATTAGCATAAATAAAATTGCATGGAGACCAAGGTCAATGCCGACAATACGAGGCTTCGGAGGGGGCAGGTACTTCTGTCCGATGTATCCAGCCAGAAGAAGAGCCAAGATGGCAGTGCCTGAAATATTTTGGAAGTTTTAGGTTTTTTTAAAGTTATATTGAATAAAATTGAAATTCAAAAGGCTGAAAACAGTTTAAGCTAAAAATGTTTTAGACTTAATCTATAAACGGAACTGATATAAATAGTTTTAAAAAATTTAATGAATTATTATTTTAATTCTCTAAAAATAAATTTACTTCATAACCGATTATAGTAACACCGGTAGAAGACATGAACACAGAGTAATTTTTTAAACAAGCATATGGTTTCGGTATCGTAATCAGTTTAAAAGTTAAACTACTTTAAAAATTTTATCGTTTTTATTCATCTTTTTAATTAAATTATTTATTAAAATTCAAATGAGTATATTTTTATTCATTCTAGTTAATAATTTTTTCTTACAAATAGAGATTGGAGTCTTTCTGGAACAGCGTCTTCCAGAAAGGCGCCAGAAGGTTTCTTGTTTTTAATGCAGCTTGAAAATGAGGGCCACTAGTGTTTTTTAATGATTTCATTTTTTCAATGTTTGTTTAAAGTTTGATAGCAAAAGACGCGAATACCAAGTTTTTACAGATTTAATTAAAAAAGCCCTGAACCGTTCTAATTAAAGAAAAAGATTATGACAAGCCAGAAATTTTTTTGGGTATTTTTAGTTTTAAACATTTAAACAAATTCAAAACTATTTAGTAAAATACATATTTTGAGCACATTACTTGTAGCTGCCATAGAAACATTAAACTAAATGTATACAATATAAAAGTTGTTTTACCAAATAAAAGAAATGAAACCCTAATTATTGAAACCTCTCAAACAACATAGGATGAAAGATTAAATAATTCAACATCACTCAAACAACGTGAACATCTTGTAAAAAAAAGCTGGGCAGATTATTCGTTGTATATATGTGAATTTATTTCCTATTTTTTAATAACTTCTATCATAGAATCTATATGATTTTGTCTTATCGGATTTTCCAAACACATGTGGGATTGTCATCGCTTTAATCTCACAATTTAAACATAGGTAAATCAGAATATCAACCTGCAACTACGCAGGTTACTCCTTCTTGCTGTTGCTGTTCTTGTTGTTTTCTTTTTGTTGTTGTTGTTGGTTTTCTACATGTTGTATTAAAGCACTGGTGCGTGCATTAAAAATGATCCTGCATGCATACTTATCCAGATGGAAAGAAGGGTGGATCGATTGGAGGAAGAGTGCTTGGTGGAGGGAGGAAGGAGTGGAAAGAGAGAAGATGGGGTTGACTTTAAAGGGTGTTGTGGTTCTCCAGAGGGTGGTGATGATAATGATGAGTTGAAGAGGGATGAATTGAGGGAGGGGGATAAGGAGAATGTTGCGGTGGGTGTGCTGAAGGGAAGGGGTGATGGTGGTGTGGCTGGTCTGGAGTCAAAAAAACACAAGAAGAAGAGAATTGGTGGGATTTATGTAACTGGTGGTGCTAATGATGTGCAAGCAGTGCAAGGCGACAGTGGTGTTCATGACGACGACGATGATGATGATGATGATGATGATGATGATGATGATGATGATGATGATGAGACTGATGGTGATGATAATGATGAAAACACAGATGAACCTATAAGTCTGTCTGAAATGCGTCTGAAGCATTCGTTTGTTCTGACGTCACTGTTGTCACTTCAACACGATGGCAACTTCAACAACAGTGGCGAGACGAGCTTTGAAAGAGATGTCGCGAAGATGCACAATAAAAGAGTTTCAAAAAATATTAAAGATAATCACAACAACTGCAACAACAACAACAAAATTAACTACAGCAACAAGAGCAACAACATTAACTACAACAAGAGCAACAACAGCCATTTCCACGAGAAAAACAAAAAGCAAAATCAAGATAAAAAGATTTTAATTGCATGTAACACGAAGCAAACAAATAATGCGGTAAAGAGAAGATGTTTGGGTGGTGATGATGATAATAGTATTACTGGGAAAAAAAGATGGAGGATTAGCCATGATGATAGTGGTATGGGAAGTTATGATAGTGATGCCAAGGATGGTGCTGATGATGATTCTCTTCGTGACGTCACAGGCGTGCAGCATCGCAAGCAGCAGAGGTGTGAGCTGTGTGAAAGCTTGTTACATCAAATATTAAATTACTAATTACAAAAAATAAATATATATATATATATAAATATTATTATTAATAATTGAAGTATAATAAATTATTTAACTTTGATAGAATTTATAAAGTTTAAAAACCTTTTATTAAGAATAAAATCGCTTATATAGAAACACATACATATTTAATAAAAACATCAATAACAAAAACAAAAAATAAAGTGGAATATATAAAATTTCCAATGAATTATTCGACAATAGGGACGAAGTGAATGGTGGTAATGATGCGCTCAAGATACCTCTTCTAAGCAAGCAAAGTGGTCTCACCAGCAGTAACCATGGCAACATAGGCAGCTGCGACCCTCCAGGAAGTAAAAGCACAAGGAAAGATGCAGTGGTGGCGAGGAAGAGGGAGGATGATGGTGGGGGAAAAGTCCCGAAGAGATACAAGAGGATGTATTGTGGTGAAGGAAGTGCTGTTGGTGGTGTTGGGGCGAGGGAGGGTGTAATGAATGGTGCTGGAAAGTTTGGTGGGAAAGGAAGTCGTATTAGTGTGGGTGGAAGTGAAGGGAGTGGATTTGGAAGGAAGGGTGTGATAAGGTGTGGAGGGAGTGATGTAGGAGGGAGTGGTTTTGGAGGAAGTGGTGTGAGGGGGTGTGGAGAGAGAGTGAGAGGCATGATGAGTGATTTCAGTTTCGTGAAAACTCTTCCAAACACACAAGCTTCTTATGGAAAAAATTCCCTTCCCCAACCCTCTTCCACATCCACAAGACTCCCTTTGCACCACCACAACCCACCAACTTCTCCCTCGCCCAGCCTGCCTCTTCCACTTGACGCCAATAAGCAGTTGCATGGTGCTGTAATGGTTGATGCCTCAGCCGATGGTGAAGTGTGGCATGGTGGCGAAGATATCGATGATATCGTCGTGTCGCCCTTGCCTCTTGACGTGACCACTCCCAAAAAGCACTCTCTCTTCACCACACTCCACAATCAGCCATTTTGTTCTTCTTCACCCATCACAGCCACACCGAATCGAGTAGGTAGGAAGTTGAGAGATGGTGTAGTTGGAGAGAGAAGAGCTGCTGTGGCTGGTCGTAGCTGCTTGCCCCTGCAGACGTGTGTCAACATCATGAATCATATGAATTATGGCGTGAGTAGTTCTGAAGAGAAGAGTGGTTGTGAGGTTGGTTGTGGTAGTGTGGTTGATGGTAGCAGTGTGGTAAGAGGTGATGGTATGGTTGCTGGTGGTGGTGTAGTTGTCAGTGGTTGTGTAGTTGATGAACACAGGGACAGCAGTGTCATCTTGTTAAACAGAAGCACATGGCAAACACCAGCATCTTGCATGAATCAAAGCACTGACCAAACCGTCTCCACAACACGCAAAACAAACAGCCTCAAACAACTGCCCCGCAACGACCCTCTTCCAACCACTCATCACAGCTACCCACTCAAGTCACCACCTGACAACCACCAGCGTCTATGCGACGTCTTCATCAAGACTCTATCACTTGAACGTACATTTGATCTCTGCCTATCCAAGCACCTCAGCGAGCGTGCACCAAACCTTGCCAATGAACACACCACGGATCATTTTTCTATACAACCAGTCTGCAATACAGAAAGAAAATTCCATCAAAAGAGCACAGTCAGTCTAAATAATCCACCACTAAACACCATCACTTGCATTCAACAGAATGATCCAGAAGTAAAGGCATACAGGCCCAGACAGTGGTCAAGAGAGCTCAACTGCAACAGTTCAGCTTCAAAACAGCAGGAGTCCTCTGCCACTTCCCTGCCCAACAAGTTCTCAAGCGCTCTTGGCAAGTCAATCAGGCTGGGTGGCAGTCTTTCTAGCTACCCGGTTCTGTCGACTACTCTGAAGAAAAAGCTCCCATCCAAACCACTTTCATCTTCATTCAAACCATCATCATCTTCATTAAATCCGCTACTGTCATCATCTTCCTCCAGACCTTATCCACCATCATCCAATTCACTACTACCACCCTCATCATCCAAACAACTCTCATTCAAACCAACAGTACCACTACCTTCTACTAAAAAAAATCTCCCAGAATCATTATCAACACCACGTCTCCCATCTTTCTCTTGCAAACCACCATCTTCATCAACTTCATCTAAGCCACCATCATCTTCCAAGCACCATTCATCAAACAAAGTCTCACTAGCAAGGACGCCTAGACATACGAAGAAGAATAAGGGATCGAAGGAGGATTGGCAGGAGGAAGTGCAGGAGCAGCGAGGGGAGGGACTGGTCAAGTGGATGAACTTTCTCTTCCAGCCTCTGTCTTCTTCTCCAGGTCATCGCAACCTTTGTTGTTTAACCATTGGTTCATAATGGCTAATAACCACCTCATTCACCATCCCACCTTTTTGACGTAAAGCTATCTCGACCCCCATCTTTCTAACGGCACATGTACACTGGTGACAAGCAAACAACCAACGATGCGTCTCTCTCTTCAGTCGCCAACCACAGCATCACCACTGCAGCACTCGGCAGCTACATGTCTCGCAAGCAGCTGCAGCAACTGAGGAGGGATGTGGAGAGGTTGTGGAGTAGCTCTAGGGAGGTGTTGGTGAAGGTGGACAAGGAGGTGAGTTCTGAGAAGTTGAGCATCCGACCAGACAAGCCCATTCATGCAGATATGCGTGTGTGGTGTGGTGGTTATTAATAGATTTTTACGGGGATTTTATAATCACGAACCCATCCTGGTTAAACATGCAAATGAAGGCACACATAACCATGAATACATAATGAAATAACCACACTACAAAAACGAATAATTAACCTCCCAGAACTGAAGAAGCAGTTGTTGTCACTGCTGTTCTCTTACCAGCCTGCATGGCTGTGTTTTGCCGTTGAGTTCATGCCACACCCACTTTCCCCCCCCCTTCCATCCTCCTCTTCCTCTTTTCTCGACATTCTTTCCAACAGCCTCTACCAATGGTTCTTTACTCCACCAGACCTCATGCACCATTTTTCCCACCCCACCAAGAAAGGTCTCTACAGGGAAGGTTAGCTGGCAGAGTGGAGTGGTAGGTAAGAAAAAAAGGAAGGGTAGATAGAAGGATATGGGAAAAGCGGAAGATATATATATATTTGTCACAGTCTTTCATGCTTTGAAAAAAATTAAAATGATCTTTTTGTTCATGAGGTTTCTAGTGTTATTTCTTTTCTCCTAATTCTTTCATTTTCTTTCAGCTTCTCCTTATTAATGAGACCCATTTCTCTCCCTTCCCACACCTCTTTATCTATTTTCCATGCATGATATCTTCCTCCGAACTTGAATTTACATCAGTAATCTTCCTCTCTTTTCCACTCTCTCCACAATCCCCTCTTCCTCCCCTTTTCAATGCCCCCCCTTTCACAGGCTTTCCTGCCGCTCTCCACAGACACGTCATTCTCACCTACTTCTCGCTCGTTCTGTTTCTCGACCAGTGCAAGCAACAGCGTCTCTTGCCCTCCGACCCCTGTCTCTTCAGCCTACGCGCCCCCTACAAGGTGCTACTACAGGGGGGTGTAGTGGTTGCCAGTGGTTTTTGATGATGTTGGTTTTGGTGGTTTTTATATTGTTTTAGTTGTCATGATGGTCGCTTGCTGATGAGAGGGTTGTGATTATGATAGTGAGGGTTGTGTTGATAATGATGTTTGGGTTGATGATGATGATGACCATGAGGGTTGTGATGATGATAATGATGGTGGCTGTGATAATGATGACGACGTATCACCCAGTCGAGCAGACAGATGCTGAGCAACTTCTCGAGGATGCTTTTGTGGAAGGAGGGAGACGTCTGCAAACACCTGGCCAGTCTGGCATACCACGTGACGTGGGAGCAGACGAGTTTGCACGAGATGGACTACAGTGTGCGTAGTGTCACCCACGATCTCAAGGACGGCTTGCGTTTGTCGTTAGTTTTATGCTGGATCTAAAAAATCACTTCTGGACTTTTTGAAGCAATTTAAAATTTTGTGTTTCTACCCCCACAACTATTTCACTTACCATTCTTACAACAACCACTCCATCCTTTCCCACACAACAACCACTCCATCCTTTCCCCACACAACAACCAATTCACCCCAGTCGACTACTCCAGCTTCTGACCAGGTCATGGAGCCTAGACTCTCAACTGCACTCACCCTTCAGCCACAAGCAGCGTCTGCACAACATTGCGGTGGTGCTGCAGGAGGCGAGAGAGAGAGGCGTGCCGTTGCAGTCGCCGCAATTGGGTGAGCGTGTTTGTGATTGAAAGTGAGTTTGGGTATTAGTTATCTTACGTGAAGGTTTGGTAAATTTTAGCAGTGCTGCCGTCAAGCTGCTAACGTATTTATGTAAGCAACATTACAATGCATCTATATTTCTGTAACCCCTAGAATTTTATAAATATCCCTAACATGCATTTAATTAATATCGCTCCTGTATAACCATTTTAATTACACTAACATCGCCCCCATATGACCATTATAATTACACTAAAATGGCCTCCATATGACTATTTTAATTACACTAACATCGCCTCCACACCATCACAAGTGCAACACTTCACTACAGGAGCTTTAGAAGCTAAAGCCCTAGTGGAGGGAGATAAGGCTGTAACTGTGGAGTTGTTGTGGAACATTTGTGTACAACTGCAGGTGGTGCTGGTAGTGCTGTAGTGGTAGAAATTGTGTTTCCGTGGTGTTAGTAGTGGTGTGGTGGTAGTAGTGTGGTGGTAATAGTTGTGGTGGTAGTAGTGTAGTGGTGTAGAGGTCATTGTTTTTGCGTGGTGGTGATATTGAGCCTGATTATGACACTACCACACCACGACTTCGATGCAGGTGAGACCACTGCTGGATGAGGCTCTTCTTTCAAACGAGGTGCACCACTTGAGGTCTCAGCTGCCTGAGGCGCTCCAGAGGAAGATGGGTGCTGATGATGATCTCCAAGGTGCGCATGAATGGAGTGCAGAGTTTCACTATGCACACTCTACCGACTAAAAAAATACATTACGTTTAAAAATAGATTCCTAAATTGACTTTTTGACTTTATTCTTCCACAAAAAAAAGCAGTAGCAGGTTTTGAAGATTTGACAGGAGCGTGTAGCCGACTGCTGGCATGGTGCAGGGTGGTTTCTTGTGTGCACGGCGTTGAAGTACGCGATTTCAGTGCTTCATTCAGAGACGGAAGAGTGTTCTGTTACGTGCTGCACCACTATCAACCCCGTCTCATGCCGCTGTCACTCGTGTGTGCTGAGACTCTGTGCAGTAGGATGGCGGTTGAAACCATCAGAGAGAGAAAAGGTTGTGGTAACAATGGTGGATCTGTTGTGGTGAACGATGCTGGTGGTGGTGGTGGTGGTGGTGGTAGTGGATGTGGAGGTGGTGCTAATGGTGGAAAACTGGAAGAGGAAGAAGCAGAGAGATTGCTGGCTAATGAGATGAAAAACTACAAAATCTTCAACCAAAAGGTGCTTCCGTTATCTTGACTTTAGACTGATTTTTAACCAAAACCTCCTGCATTTCGATTACCCAGCTTCTACAACTTTTCCATCACTCATCACTCACTCCATTCAACATCTTCATTTCCCTATCAACAACTTATTCCACTCTTCCTACTACCACTACTCCCTCCCTCACCTCAACCACTCGACAGTTGCGACAACTGGGAGGCGTTCCATGCATTCTGTTGCAGCACCCTGGACCACAACCACTCGATCATCGGCTGGTACTACTGCTCCTTTCGATGCTTTCATTTCGTCTCCTCGCCAGCCAAGGCGCCTTGCCTGCGGTGACGACGTTGCAGCGATGGTGGAGGAGGTTGCAGTGGCTGAAGAAGATGCAGTGGAAATCGCGTCAGAGGAGGCTGTATCAGGAAAGTATCAGGTACTTTAAGGAAGGTGTTGGTGTCAATGTTGGTGTGAGTGGTGTTGGTGGTGGTTTTGTTGGTGTCAATGTTGGGGCTAGTGGTGGTGTCGGTGTTGTTAGTGGTGGTAGTGTTGGTGTTGTTGGTGGTGGTAGTATTGGTGTTGGTGGTGGTGTTGGTGGTGGTAGTGTTGGTGTTAGTGTTGGCGAAGCTGGTGCGACTTTTGTTCCCGATGGTGGAAGAACTGTAGGAGAAAGGTCGAGTCTGCTGGGCAGTGGTTTGAGTGGGGCAGGAGAGAGAAGGAAGAGGATGATCAAGGCTGGTGATGTGATCACTTATCTGGAAGAGGGTGGTAGAAAAAAAAGAAAGAGTAGAGGTAGGAGGAAGAAGAGTGAGAAAGAGAGAGAAGCTAGCAAGAGAAGGAGAGAGAGGGAGGAGGTTAGGAGAGAGAGAGCAGTGCAGCTGTTGAGTTTGATGAAAGGGAACGATGGTGACAATGGTGAAAAAGAGACGTTGTGTAGAGAAGCAGAAGGACATATGGAGGTTGGAAGCAGTGAAGTAGCACAGCAGAGACACTACTTACGATTGGAAACTGCATTACTGCCTGGCATGCATGACGAGGGCTTCCCTGCTGACAAACAAGTCTGCATCGCAGATGAGGCAGCAGCAGCAGCAGCAGCATCTTTGAGTCAAGCAGCACCTTTCTGGACTGCTCGCAAGCTCTGCATCAGGAATGACGTCATCAGAGTACTAAGTGCGAGGAGTGTCGTGTGTGCGAATGGTTCTGGCAGCTGTGCTAATAGTAGTGGTGGTGAGGGTGCTGATAGTAGTGTTGGTGGTGGTGCTGATAGTAGTGGTGGTGCTGGTGCTGAAAGTAGTGGTGGTGAGGGTCTTGCTATTGGGAGTTATAATGTTGGTGGTCTTGGTAGTAGTAGTGGTGTTGGTGGTGCTAGTAGTAGTAGTGGTGGTGCTGGTAGTAGTAGTGGTGTTGGTGGTGCTAGTAATAGTGGTGGTGTTGGTGCTGTTATTAGTAGTAGTGATATTGGACCAATTGTCAAAAAGGCGAAGACAGCTAGGGCGGTGGCTAAGAAGAGAGGAACAGACCCTCGTGAGTATGCGGGTCACGTGAGGTCGATGTTGTGTCAAGGTGGTTTTGACGATGATGATGTTGATGTTGATGAAGTTGGAATTGTTGTCATGGAGGATAGAAGTGGTAGTAATGTAGGTGGACATGATAGAGTAAGTGAGAATGAAATAAATGACGTTGATGATGATGATGATGATGAAGAGGAAAACGCGGGTAGTCGTGGTGGTAAAACAAAGTTGAGGATTGGTGGCGTAGTTTTGAAAGGCATTGCCAGTTTGGACGTGTCACATGATGGCTTAAAAGAAGAGAGGAATGGCGAGGATGAAGTGGATGTGATCGAGATGATGAGGATGGAGCTGCTGCAACTGCAGAAGAGTCTTATAAAAAGAAATAAAAAAAATCGCAAAGAGAACAGAGTTTCCACGCAACCAAGTGTTGTCAAGTCCTATGAAGACAAAAACGACGTGTCAGTCATCCACACTGAGAATGTCTTACCTCTTGCAACAAGTGCACCAAAAAAGCTTCTCAGAGTTGACCTCGCTTCGAACACCAGTCTGCACCACACTTCCATGCCACACCTCTTCCACACCCTTTCCAATATTTCTTCCTCCACCGATGACAACCTCTTCCACACCCATTTCACTGATCTCCCTCCCATCAACAATGTTAATCTTTTCCACACCCTTTCCACCGATCTTCCTTCTCCCACCGATGACAACTTCTTCTTTCGCAACGACAGCAGCTTTCTCAACACCGCCTCCATCAGTGCTCAGCGAGGAAGTCGCATCATCGTCGCTGACGTCACTTCGTCTGCCGCCTTCGTCTATCCCAGCTCGACTGACTCCACTGAGAATGAAGGTTCTACTGACAATACTGACACCACTGCCCCCACTGATGTTAAAGACCATAATGTAACTGAGTCACAGTCTGAAAGTCGTTCTGCTGTTGCTTTGACTGAGAAAAAGATCATTCAAAGTGGTAGTGGTGATGATGATGATAAAGATGATGATAATGATAAAGAACAGAAGAGTGGTGTTAGGGTTAGTGAAGGAAAATCTAGAAGGCAAAAAACTTCAGTCACAGGAGATAGTGAAGTCAGTGGAGAGAGTGAAGATGTTGAGATGACCAAAGAGAGTGGAAGAGGTGTAAAGAGGAAGGAAAGGAAGAGGAGGGAAAGAACAAGGAAGAGAATCAGAGAGAGTAATAGAAGAAGAAGAGAAAGTGGGAGCCCCAGGATGAGTAAAACTATGGAAATCAGTGAAGATAGTGCCAAGAGTGGAAAAAGTGGTGGTAGTAGTAGTGGTGTTACTGATAAAAGTAACGTTAGTGAAGGTAGTGGAAGTAGTGGTAGTGATGGTGGTAGTAGTAGTGGTAGCAGTAGTGGTAGTGGTAATAGTAGTAGTGGAAGGAAGAGCAGTGTGGAGGAAAGCGGAAGTACTGAAGAAAGTGTGGAAGAGAGTGAAACTACGGCAACTAGCGTTGAGGAAGGAGGAAAAATTCGTGAAGTAAATACTAATAATGATGATGATGGTGAGGATGATGATGATGATGATGATGATGATGATGATGATGATGATGATGATGATGATGATGATGATGATGATGGTGAAGATGATGATGAGAGTGATGAGAGTTCAAAATGGAAAGTAAAAAATGAGAAGTTTCGAAAGAGAAAAGAGGAAGGTGATCGAGGAGATGAAGACAAGAAAAGAATGAATGGAAAAGAAGAAGAGGAGGAGGAAGAGGAGGACGAAATAAGAAAAAGAGAAGAAGATGATGGAATACTGGAGTTGAGGTCAAAGAGACTGAGGTACTTGCTGAAGCAAAGTGTGTATCGGAAGAGGGTGGTTAGGAGGAGGATGAGGAGAAGGAGGAGAGAGTTGAGAAGTGAAGAAGAGAAAAATGTGGAAAATAAGAGTGTGGAGGGGAGAGAAGAAAATAGAAGTGGAGGAATGGATGAAAGGAGGGATGCAAGTGTCAGTGAAGGGAGGGAGAAAATAGTTCTGAACGAGGCAAGTAACAACAACGGGTTTAAAAGCGGGAGCAAAGTGATGCCGATGCAGTTTGGTGAGCATGAAGATGTGCATGGGGATTTGCATGGTGGTGTGCATGGAGATGTGCATGGGGATTTGCATGGTGGTGTGCATGGAGATGTGCATGGGGATTTGCATGGTGGTGTGCATGGAGATGTGCATGGGGATTTGCATGGTGGTGTGCATGGAGATGTGCATGGGGATTTGCATGGTGGTGTGCATGGTGGTGTGCATGGGGATTTGCATGGTGGTGTGCATGGAGATGTGCATGAAACTGTACGTGGTGGTGTGCATAATGGTGTGAACACTAAACAAGATGGAGAAAAAGATGAAGAAAAAAATAAAGATGACAAACAAAGAATGGGAAAGATTGAAGTTGAAATACGGAAAGCGTCAAAAAAGGATGAAATAGAACAAATTCAAGTTGAAAAAAAGGATTTGAAAAAAGAAGGAGAACTGGAAAGTGTGGAGGCAGCCAACAGAACAAGTTCTTTGCATCTACTAAATAGTTACTACGAGGGGTTTTTAAAGAACCGTTACAAGGGAGAGGTTGGCAAAGTGGTGCTGGTGCAGGCAGTGGTGAGGGGCTGGATGAGCAGGAGGAAACAAACCAAGGTTTTGGAGGAGTCAGGTCAGCACAGAGGAGAAGGGGGAGAGGTAGCAGGAGATGCCTTGAAAAAGTGCCACTTGCTGAAGGTGCTTTGCAGACAGAAGTTGTTTGTCTTGTTTGTCTTGTGCTGTCTCCGTTGTGAGTTGCTGTGGTTGCGAGTGCAGAAAGAAAAGAAGTTGTGTGCTGTGAGGGTGGTGCAGAAATGGTGGAGGGGATTGAAGAGAACAAAGGGAAAGAGAAAGTCTTTTTTCAGAATCTTTCAAGGGGTCAATAAGTGCAACTGTGATGTTTTGGAGGTGTTGAAGGATGGGGAAGAGAAGGGAAAGGGTGGAGGAGAAGATGTAAAGAGTGCATGTTAGTTTCAATTAAATCTCATTTTTATATATGCAATAGTGGACAAAAGTTAAAATACTTTATTCTGAAGCTAAGTTATCTTCTTTAAGCTCCTCCATTGCGGCTCTAATCTTTTGAACTTAAGAGATTTTCTCTTATGTCGCTTTAGTCACCACTTGAGCGCTTTTCAGTGCTCTTTTTACGGCTGTTTCGTTCATTTGAGTATTGGGTTCATTTGAGATGTTTGAAGGTAGTGTTACGGTAGTGAGATTTTTTTATTTTAGAAAAATCGTTTGTAGTCAATGAAACCTAGCGTATAAAGCTACTTTTCTGAATAAAATAGAAAATCAGAATAGTTGAATGTTTTGGAGAAGGCGTTATAACAACGTCATTGTGCTGCTGAATAGCAGGCAAAAACTGGCCATTAAGAAGTGCTCTTTGGTTCCTATTCACAGTTCCGAAGACCCTCTGAGACTTGAACATTATTCACTCTCAAAGACATCAATTCGTTTATTACGAAGCACTCGAACCACGCATAGGAAATGAACTAAGCACTTATCAATCAGAACAAAGTAAAAGTGTTTTCTTGAAGACAGGAATCAGGCATCCACTGCACCACGTGAGACCTGCTTTCGGTCACCCGTAACGGAAGATGCCTCGCTTGATGGGTCCTTCGTAGCGACTGCTCTCGACCGAGAGGTCGTAATCGGCTGCTGGGGAGCGGGAGAAGTAGAAGGGTCTGCGAGGTCTGGAAGGCGCGTAGAAGTCGTCAAGGCGACCTTCGTCCATCCTGTCTGGCAATGGCAGTGGTTGTGGAGGAATAAGCGGTGGTTGTGGAGGAATAAGCAGTGGTTGTGGAGGAATAAGCGGTGGTTGTGGAGGAATAAGCGGTGGTTGTGGAGGAATAAGCGGTGGTTGTGGAGGAATAAGCGGTGGTTGTGGAGGAATAAGCGGTGGTTGGTTGTGAACAGGGTTTTATAGGTGGGTTATAGATAAAGAATAACAAGAAAGCTAAAAAATTGGAAAACTAATTTTTAGTTTTTTAATAATATTGGAAAAAACTAAAACAAAAAAGATTTTTTATAATGAATGGTAAACGCATTTTAAAGTCTTCCAGAGCATCAAATTCCTTAATTTTCAAAACTTAATTTTTTTTTTAATTTAAATATTTTTTATTTTCTGTTAGGCATCTTTATGAAACAGCGCTTTATTGGACATCTTTTTAGCTTTTAAAGAGCGCTATCTACAGCACTCTTGTGGGCTCCGACAAGAGGATTTGCATATTTGCAGCTTCAATCGAATCCAAACTTTAATTAATTTTTATTTAGATGTTTGTGAAGTGGCATTCGCAGCCTAGAGTACCACGTGAAACCTGTATCAAACAAGCTCATTTACCTATTTTCTGGGTATATCACTGGAGCTCGAAAGACTTTCAAAGTGGAAAAGTTAAAAAATCTTTTATTCCTATGAGGGAAGGATGGGCCTTGGGGAGAAGCTCCAAAGAACATTTCAAGAGAAAACAGTTTAAAAACGGAAAAGTTGTAGAAAAGCTTAATTTATGGCGAAGGTCGAAGTTTGTTGGTGCTGAAAAGTGGAATTGGAAAATGGACTTGCACTACTGGTTGAAAGCTTCAACAACTATACAACAACAACTCACCCACAGCTGCACAACGCACTTCGCTCAGCACCAGCAACAACAACAGCACTTTGCACACGAGAGTTGTCATCTTTTCTCACAAACTCACCTCAGACACCTTCTTATATAGCACTTCACCGCCCGTCTTTCCATCCACACCGTTCGTTGGGCGAGCACACATCCACATAGCACACCCATGCACACACCCATGCACATACCTACCTAGCACACCCATGCACACACCCACATAGCACACCCATGCACACACCTACCTAGCATACCCATGCACACACCCACATAGCACACCCATGCACACACCCACCTAACTCACCCATGCACATACCTACCTAGCACACCCATGCACACACCCACATAGCACACCCATGCACATACCTACCTAGCATACCCATGCACACACCCACATAGCACACCCATGCACACACCCACCTAACTCGCCCATGCACACATCCACATAGCACACCCATGCACACACGTACATAGCACACCCATGCACACGGCAGCGATGGTTCGGTAATGAGTTCTGATCGAGGAGACCGTCTCTAATCAGGTTTGCTTGCGACCTTTATCTCTAATCGCCTTAAAGAAAATCGAACAAACAAACTTTATGGGAGTGACTGGGTGGAGGTGGTGATGAGGTGGGTGGAGATAGTTGGAAGTGATGATGATGAGCTGGATGGAGATGGTTGAAGGTGATGATGATGAGGTGGGTGGATGTGGCGATGAGGTGGGCGGAGGTGAAGATGAAGTGGGTTGAAGAGGTGATGATGTGGTTGGAGGTGGTATTGATGAGATGGAAGTGATGATGAGGTGGTTGGAGGTGGTAATGATGAGATGGAAGTGGTGATCAGGTGGTTGGAGAAGGTGATGAAGTGGGAGAAGAGATGGGTGGAAGTGGTGATGAGGTGATGAAGAAGGAAAGAGAGGAGTGAGGAGTCATGTCAAGCTTTCATTAAACTGCACAATATTCGTCGCAATTACAGCCGTTTGAGCGTTCATTTTGAGCCTCCTAACAATAGGAATGTGCCTAATTAAATTCTCGAAAAGTAAATGCTTGTATGCGATTGATGAGGCATGCAAGGGTGGTGACGCAAACACAATTTAATAAACAAGAGGCCATTGAAACTGCTGAGTCCTTAAGCTTTAAAGACTACCACTACTACTACCACTATTACCACTATTACTACTACTACTACTACTACTACCACTACTACTACTACTACTACCACTATTACTACTACTACTACCACTACTACTACTACTACTACTACTACTACTACTACTACTACTACTACTACCACTACTACTACTACCACTATTACTACTACTACTACCACTACTACTACTACTACTACTACTACTACTACTACTACTACTACTACTACTACTACTACTACTACTACTACTACTACTACTACTACTACTACTACTACTACTACTACTACTACTACTACTACTACTACTACTACTACTACTACTACTACTACTACTACTACTACTACTACTACTACTACTACTACTACTACTACTACTACTACTACTACTACTACTACTACTACTACTACTACTACTACTATTACTATTACTACTACTTTTTAATTCCCCCTAAGACCCAAGAGAAAGCAGGCACAGGGACGTGACGTGTGACAATTGCATTGAACTTGAGATATTAATCGTTAATAATAATAATAGTAACAAAAACAAAATAATAAAATAAATATACCAATGATGATAATAATTATATTATTATTAATTGTTTCATTTAAGACACAAGTTGTGTTAGTAGTACTAAGAGTATTTTTCCAGTTCCTAATTTGATCTAATGCTTTCCGGTTCGGGAGTCCGTAAATAATGTTCCAGTAAAAGTTCCAATATAATACTCCGTATCATCTTCATCCAGCTGTACCGGGAGTCTTAACTAAGGTCCGTCAAATCACACAGGTAAATAAAGAGCAGTATTATTTATGTATATAATTTAAAATATGTTAATGTTATGATTTCATTTTTTTAATAATTATGATTATGATCTTCGTTTTTAAATACAGGTGAAAACAGAAGCTAGCAGCAATTTAATTGAACCAGCTTGAAAAATTGTAGATAAAGTGGTTGAACTTGTTCCAAGTGCCGACCAAGCTTCAGGAGCAAAAAGGAGTGAAAAAACTTATGGCAAACACACCATAAGTACAGGAAAAAATTGAGACCAAAAAAAGCTCCATGTGCGTCAATGCTTCAGAGGAGCCTTGCACAGTTTGGGAAGAAAAGCCACCAGGAAACTTCTTCGTTTTATTTTGTTTAAAAATAGCTTACATTTTTGAAAGCCTCTAATGTGTGTATTAAGTTGCACGGCCCTTTAAATTGTAATTATCCACGCTGATAGGACGAAGCTAGTCTTATGTGTTATTAGCGGGCCTTCGTCTAGACTAGACGGTCTAGTAAATACTAGGTTTCGTTTATATTCATTTAAACAAATGTCACTTTCACTTATCTAGTCATGGATTACACCGATTTGTTCAGGATGGATAAGATAACAATTTGGGTTGTCTATATTAACTGTAGGTGGCACTTGAGAAAAGAAATTTGCTTGAAAGTGAGTGGTCATTTCTTATAAATATATGTTCTTTGTTTTTTAGATTATGCCTCTTATTGTGAAATCGGATAGAAATTTTAATTCTCAAAGTTCATATTGATTATTGCTTGATGTAATTTCAAAAATTTCATTATTTGAAACTTTGTCAGAGCAGTGATATTCACCGTCAAAGCTGGTGGGTCAGCATCTGATAATGCTGGTCAAATCTGTGCATCCCTAACGGAAGCTGCCAAAATTTATGCTCTTTATTTAAAACTGGATGTGGCCCAAGTGCGATCATACTTTCTTTCAAAGTTGAGATCGTGCCTTGGTGATAGGGCCCCAGTGAACAATCGGGTTCATCAGCTTTTAATTGATGAACTGCAGATTGATTTGCTGCAATTGAATTGTAATGTGCATCCTCTAGATGCCATTGCTGCTGAGTCCAAAAAACGGTTAGCCGTTTTTGATCTATTTACAGGTATTTAAGGATTCACAGGCAAGGATGGCACAGCAGTTTCTTTCCTGTACAACTTATCAAAACTCAGATGATTATAATTATCTTTATATATCTATTAAGTTCCAATGATTGAAATGATTTGTATATTGATTTATAAATGTCCCAGAGTTATAGATTATTTTTTTATCTCTCAGACACAGCTTTAAAAGCGAACCAGGAGCGTTCAGGGCCAATCTGACAGCAAACAAAGTCGTTCCAGGGATCTTTCTGCGCTACGTCGGCAACCGCCGGCACCTCCTGTTTCACATGGCAGGCATTGCCATCCAGCACACAGATTCTTCACCAAGTATATTTTACGATACTTTTTTTAATAATTATATAACTTTAATGAACAAATATCGTCAACGATTCGTTTTTTTTTCCTATCGGCGGTTACCCTAAGAATGATGTCACCAAGGACCTGTGGAAGGGACTAAGCGAGAACAATGGTTCAACTGCAGGTCCTTGGTTTGGTTGGGAAACTCGTCACTGGGCCTTGGATGACCCTGGTTTATGGAAACTATCACAACCTCTCCAATCTCGAGATGGTAAGGATTGGATTAATTTTTATCTAAAATTTTTGTTTCTTCTATTGAATCAAACCGTATATTCCATAATTCAGGCCCCAGCATTCCAGTACGCTATGAAAAAGATTGTGAAAGTTCCAAAGCATCTAGAAAGCATTACCACAATGAAAGAAGACGTATTTGGACAGCCTCTGAAAAAGGATGCAGTTCACAAAGCTCTAATATCTTATAATAACAACTTAAATTAATTGCCTAACATAGTAAGTTCCCTAATGGAAGGAGCAGGACAGGTGATATATATATGATTCCGCTATTAAAAGCTGCTCACTTGATTTTAATCGACGCGCTGCAACGTGACTCACTTTTTTAGGCTAACAACATGAGACCTCTAATCGTTTAAAAAGATATATCTTCGTTATTAATAATCGCTTAGTAATAAATTTAGTATATTTTTGAAAGTTTTAAACTCTTTTTTCCGAAAATAATAATTTAAATTCCGAAAATTGAAAATAAAAATCCCTGTAACTACCTAATCTTAACTAATCAAGTAAAGGTAAATAAATAAAAACAAGTTCGATTTTATTTTGAGCTTCGCTTTATTTATAATAAAATTGTTCGAGGTGGTTTGGGTTTAATTTACACGGGTATTTAGATGAAAAAATTAATCAATGGACAAAAATTGATATGTTTTGATTTAAAATAATTTCAAATACTAATACATTAATTTAATTAAAATTCCTCAACCCGAACCTCTTAATTTTCTTTCATTGTACTTTCCAAAAACGATAATAAACGATAAGGGATACTTTGGAAAGCGTACTCGGAAGCATAGACATAGCAATATAAAAACAGCTGATGGCAATGTTTATTTATTTCTTGAATCAGCTGATTGTTGGTTTCTATGAATAACAAGAAGCGGCCATGTTATTTTAGATTTCGGCAAACTATCCGAGGCGAGATATATCG
The DNA here is from genome assembly GCA_943735955.1 of Piscicola geometra. NCBI lineage: Eukaryota > Metazoa > Annelida > Clitellata > Hirudinida > Piscicolidae > Piscicola > Piscicola geometra. The sequence goes on along the minus strand of OX030959.1, from coordinate 7,650,402 downwards.
TAAAATGAACAATAACTGAGACTTCTTTTACTTCTTTTTTTTACATATTTTTTAAAAAGTTATATGATAGTTCACGATATATATTTCGGCAAACTATCTGAGGCGAGATATATCGTAAAATGAACAATAAATGAGGCTTCTTTACTTCTTTTACGAATAATTTTTTGAGTAATTAATAATAATTTTACTCAGTAATGTCAAATCTGGTATATATTTCGGCAAACTATCTGAGGCGAGATATATCGTAAAATGAACAATAAATGAGGCTTCTTTACTTCTTTTACGAATAATTTTTTGAGTAATTAATAATAATTTTACTCAGTAATGTCAAATCTGGTATATATTTCGGCAAACTATCTGAGGCGAGATATATCGTAAAATGAACAATAAATAAGGCTTCTTTACTTCTTTTATGAATACTTTTTTGAGTAATTAATAATAATTTTACTCAGTAATGTCAAATCTGTTCACATTGAAATTGAAATTATTCACATAAAAATAAGTCAAAAGATCTGCGTGGTTTTTAACTCTCTAAACTAAACTAATAGGAGAAAAAATCTTATTATTTTAAAGTATTTTATTTTGCGTGTTAGCAATACCGTTTTATAACCATACAGCGATTTAAACATAGGAAATTTGTCTTTGTCAATCGTTAATCTCATTTGCATACATTATGAGTACGATTTCCAAAGTAAACCAAACGATAACATAGCCTTAGCAATCTTTATTTCGAAATTAAATTAAAAGTAGAATAATTGAAAAGTCTTAAGTGTTTAAATGGCGTATTAAAAATCGTTTTTAAGCTTAAATATTAAAAATTGTGACTTATTTGAAACACACTTTTTCAAAAGAGAGCACCGCCAATTTACAAAAACTTCATTTAATTCAAATGTTGTCGGACACCTGGCATGACTTTTGCGACAAGCAGGCGAGGATAATGGCAGGTAGTTTTGCTCGGAATGTTTCCAGGTTCATTCTCGATCATCCTGAAACTACAAAAAACAACTTTCTTGAAAAGTGCTTGGAGTTGTTTGCAAGATACTACTGTCTCCAAAATGGAGGTATTGAGAATGGCAAGTTTTCCACAGTGCCCAAAATTCTCAAAAATTCCAAATGGTGGGAGGTTTTCTTTGTTGGTGGTTTGAGGTTAAGTAGCTTAATCAATCAATCAATCACTAATGATTTGATTAGCGCCCTTTACTAAGTGAACAAAAGCGTTCTTTAAATAAATTTGTTAAATAAAACGGTTTTTAGACAACTACCAATATATGTATATATATATCAATTTAAATATAAAAAAACAAACAATCAACCTTAATAATCGAACCTCACCCACACCACCATGACAATCCCCGCTAAAAAATCACTATCACCACCAAAAAAATTCAATCATCACTACAGTACCAACACTCATACCACAGCAGAATCATCACCACATCATCCTCAAAATCATAAAACACAATCATCATTCTCGTCGAAACAATTTTTTTTCCATTTTGTAAATAAATATGATTATAAATACTTATTATTAGTGAAATTAAAAACTTACTCGTCGAAACAGGCTAAATGTAGGCTAACTTACTGGTCGAAACTAATTTTTTTGTTAAAAACTCGTCGAAACATGCTAAATGTAGGCTAAAAACTCGTTAATAAGTATTTATAATCATATTTATTCACACAAAATTTTTTTTTGTTTCGACGAGTTCATGTTGCGACGAGTTCAATGCATACCTTTTTATCATCATTTAACAGGATCCCTTCCAGCAATTCTTCATCCGATTCTTCTAACCCTTCAAAGCAGCGAAAAGGCAACAGCAAACTACTCACCGTCTTCTCCACATATAACAAAACTGCTACAGTTCAGACTGCCAACAACAAGAACGACATGGAACATGTTAGCAAGCAAACACAAGACAAATCTGCAACAACAACCTCGACATCTCTTCTCAACAAGGTTCCTCTAATGAATGATAGAGACCTGCATCTCCTTATTGAAAAGGGGGTCACTGGCAATGTCAGGTGTGTTCTTCTTTGTTTCACAACAACACTCTACACGCTTGAACATCTAGCCATTAAATTCCAACATAAAACTGCCAACTACATCTCTACACTGCCACCATACTTCTCACTATGCACCTTCACAAAAACCTGTCACTATGTCACACTAAAAAATTGCATTCTAAACCATTCTATTTTTCTACAGTTTGAAATTGAATTGGATTAATATTGTATGATTAAGAAAATCCATGGATTGCCTGATTCATACAGTCTTTCCATGGAATTTTGTTAACATCTTAAACTTTCTGCAATAAACTATACAACTGTAAACAAAATATTAAAACGTATTTTTAAGACTTTTTACATTTTATAAAATAATATTTGATTAAAAAAAAGTAATCAATAATTATTTTAAATTTGATAGTGAATCGGGATCACAAGATGCAGATGCAATAGTCTCAATTTTAAATGCACCAGGTTAGATGAGTGATGAATGAATGACCGATTAGTTAAGCATTTTTTTATGCTTGTATGTAAAACATGAACACCAGGCTTGTACCAGAAAAAGAGTAGCGAAAAGTTGGTCCTATCGACTGGCAATCCCTTCCACCACGGCAAGAGTCATACAAACATTTCCAGCACGTGTGAAAGGCCGTATGACATGGCAAGCATGATGCTGAGAAGTGGTCTGTTGGAGAGGTTCAATGGGGTGCATCTGAGCTGGAAGCTGCTCATCAATCTTCCTCGTCACGCTGCTGCTGGTACTAATGGCGTTGGTGAAAGTAGTTGTGGTCGTGTCAGTGGTGCTGTTGATTATGGTGAAGAAGAAAGACCTTTTTTGAGCTTTCTGAAAAGAAAGTTTCTCTGCTACGTAACCAAAGTCAACAAAAAGAGCGATTGTTCTTACGATGATGATGATGATGATGAAAACGATGATCTCTGTGTCGTCAAGACTGAAATATTCAGCACTTGCAATAATGTGAGAGTCATCAACACCGTACTTCCTAGTTTCAATGTACCAATTGCAGACCAGCAACAGCCAATCATCGGAACTTACGCCGTCATATTTGTTCTCTCAGATACTAATGTATGGTTTTCAATTGATTACGATAAATAAACCTATTTTAATTGTAATGTTCTGAATCTACCATTAACTCTGCCCCCATCCCCAGGCATTGTCTGAAGAGAAGGAGAGACTGCAAAGCTTACTGACCAAACTGCCGAGCCATCCTGCCGTCTCATTGGTGCTTTTCAAATCACGCAACTTACTTCTCAGCGATACTGAACTCTGGAATATCTTAGGACTGACGTCATTGGTGACAGAGGGTGTAATCTCTTGTTATGACGTAGTTAATGTGGATTGTCACTTGGATGACGTAACGAATGTTGACCTGAATAATAAGGTTTTTAACTTTCTCTCATTTTGAAATAACCTTGGAATCGCCTTTATTCATCCGATCTTTCACCCGTCATTCATCCTCACGCAGCTGGAAAGTTCAATCTTATGGTCGATGGACAGATGCTCCCCTCCTGAATGTCCCACTGCGGTTGGACTGATAGAGTATGTCGAGACTGCTTTATGACATATGTCAAAAGCAGACATCAAAACTCATGGCAATTAACTTATTCTTTCAGTGCTTTCGTAGTCAACAACACTGCTATCGTAACCAACGAGACTGATTCCGAAGATCCTGACAAGTAAGTTCAAAACTAATACCGTAAACACTATGTTCAAGAAACATTCGTATTATGCGGCGCATCTTGTGTTTGCTATAAATACTCCAAGTCTGCTCATTACTTTACTAAGGGACTCTGGTAGCAAAAAAATAAAGTCCACGATGTCATTAATAATGTTGTAAAATTAGAAAACATTATCCGGCTTTCTCGTGGAAAGGTCCTTACTCGTCTATTTGTTTTCTGAAAAAAATCAAGGCTACGTAAAGGCACGAATACCTGCTTTGTTGGATGTTTTTAGTTCCTAAAACATTTACCTTGTGCACACCTTTAGAGTATTTTCGGTATCCTCGAGGAATTGAATCTGTCAGTGCGATGAATGAGTACCAACTTGTTCCGTCTAATAGATGACGACTGTGCATTTCAGCAGGAGATTGTTGAGTGGCTGACCAGCACGGAGAAAAAGATGTTCTGCTTTTAGCATTTTCAGAAGCAATTGAAAAGGGAAAAAATTATGAGAATTAAGTGGCATTGCTAACTGTTATGGTTAAGAAGCATTTAAAAGTTTTTCTAAATAAGTTTAAAGAATAATTCCTGATGAAGAAGACCCCCGTACTGGAAATTAATGGATTGGAAAAAGTGAATTGTGTGGATTTTTGATCAGCGTGTTTCCTGAATATTTTGAACTACAGACTTGAATCAGGATTTTCTTCAATCACACTAAAAACAGAAATTGTATAAATGTCTTCAGTTATTTGCGAATCACTTTGACTGAAATCAATCTACGAAATAATTTGCTCATTAGTTCTTAAATAATAACTATTCGTCTCACTAGTTATGAATATTACTACATTAATATAGGGCTTTAGATAGATATTGCTTTCCCGTTTGGTGTTAGTGGGCCGTGAAGACTATTGAAAATTGCCAAGTGACCCGCTACTTTAGAAAGTTTAAGAACCATTGCCTTAGAGAACCCAAGCTTGCTATACCGTAAACTCCATGTATAAGGCGCACTAACTTATAAAAGTAAATTTTATGAATAAAAAAGTGCGCTTTAAACATGGTATTAACGGCAATTGCTTCATGAGATATGCATTTCTGCATTATTCAACTAATGAATACTATAAACACGATCAGGACAATTAGCGATGTTGAGCCTCATGACAATGAAGATGGAGAGCAACTGTCGTAAGTAAAACACTTATAAAAGCCTCATCGTTTATGCATTTCTCCTTTATACTAACCTATAATTGGTAGAGGGAGGTTGCACAAGTCGGAATGATTTTAAACGTAGCCTCATAGCTCAATTGCATAAGAAATAATTTGAATTTATCCAGCCATTATATTGATACTTTGTCTAGTTATGTGAACTCAAACAGAAAACTAGATAAAAAAAAGAAAAACAAGTTTTTTTTACTACAAACATGAACACCAAAAAATTCCATGTTGAGCAACTGGGTACTCAAGATGGAATGCTTTGTTCCCTAAGATGAATTCATATTGTATTTAATAAAATATGCCATTTAAAAGTTGTATTTATCGTCAAAATTATTTAGTTATCTAAAGAATTACACCAGTTTGTATTTGAATATGAATAGTCATTTAATTAAATTGACTAAATTAAATTAAATTTAGCTTTTAGGTTAATTTTGCAAATTTAACTTTTTTGCTCTAGGCTTTCTAGTTTTCATTTCGACCTTTACTGGTTCAACTTTTTCAAAAAATGCCTGCCATTGTTGGGTCTTTCACTACCTAAGGAAGAGTGGCATATCTACAGGAAGATTTATTTCTTCTGTTGATATCCATCGTTGACATGAAACAACTGGATTGATGTCTTTGACATTTCTCATGATATAATCTAGAGGGTTATCATTCCAAATTAATCTTTTACTATTGAATACTTTTTCCAGTTTATGATCATGAGAACTCCTAAAAGTTTTTAAAGATTTGTTCTTAGCAATGCTAAGTCTTAGCATAGCTGGAAATTTTCCTATTCTGTTAGACCTTACTGTCCCCCATAAGCTTCTCTTTGAGGTTCACCAATTAGCTTCAGTGAGCTGAAAAATCTATCTCCAAAAAATAAATTTGGTAGTTTCGAAACTGAAATCAAACTAACGCTGGCACCAAGACCCAACTCCTTGTCGTATACTGAACCTGTTCCTGTCTGGTAGGGCTCATATTGAGTTGAATAACCAAGATGGTTGCGAAGACAGCGAAACTTGAATCCTAATCTTATTGGCTTCTCTCATAAATGTTTTTGCACCATTATCTATAATGTAACTGCCATTCTTTCATCAACACGAAAGCATTTGCAATAATTTTTGATATAGAAAAACAGTTAGAGGTCTAACTTTGGAAAATTTATCTTTATTTATTTATTTATTTTTGCACAACGAATAAAATAAAAAATTAAAAACTTATAGTAAAACTTGACACCCCTCATTCAAACTCACTGTTCCAATAATGGAACATTCATAATTTGTTTAACATTCATGATAAATAGATTTGAAATTAATGAGAAAATTATAATTGTATATAAAGGAAGGATAAGTTAATAATAATCACACAAAAACAAAATACAGAAAATTTGAAAATTTTATTAATTATATTTTTTTAGCCATATTGTAAAATATTTTTTTCTTTCTCTTAATTATAAAAACAAATACCAAAAGTATAGTTTTAGGATAATCAAAAAACTATTAAAACCTTATTGTAGTTAACTGATTCATAAACAAATGACAATTTAAAAATTAAAGATTTACTGGTTATTTAATTTTCTGTTAATTGTTTTTCTTGATGTTCCAATAGCCTAATAAAATCTAATTACTTCGAATACGGTCAGAACAATCAGCGATGTTGAATCGGGCAATGAAGATTCCGAATCGTAAGTTGAAAACTTATCAACTTCATGGCATATACATTTCTTCATTCTATAAAATTAGAGCGGTTCAAAGATTATAAGTTTTAATCGAAGTTAAACGAAAAATTAAACCTTTTAATCATTTTATGATCAGGACAGTCAGCGATGTTGAGGAGCCTGGCACTGATCTTGGAGAAGAAGAAGAAGTCTTCACCATTGTTGAAAATGGTTCACATAAGGAAGGACACTTGATGGTCTCAAGCAAAGGCTACAAATACACTAAAAAAAGAATCTATAAATTAGGTGGTATACAATGGCGGTGCAGTTTCCATAGGTGTCCTGCCGGAGTAAAACAAGATGGAGCCATTTGCAAGAGAAATAGTTTGCTTCATTATCATCCAGCTGAACCGGATGCATTGACTAAAGTTCTTCAAACCAAACAGGTAAATAAATATGAGTACTATTCATACTATATAGTTTACAAATTCAAAAGATTTAATCTTTATGATTCCAACTTTCAAACTAGAATGAATATGAGCTTCATTTTCACATGCAGTTGAAAATAGAAGCTAGCAGGAATTTTACCGAAACAGCTGCACAAATTGTTGATAAGGTGGTTGAACTTATTCCATGTAGCGACCAGGCTTCCTGTACAAAAACAAGTAAAAAAAACTTGTGTCAAATGTTAAATAGCTACAGGAAAAAAATGAGGCGGCAAAACCCAACAGGGAACTTTTTCACTGTAAGCTTATTTTTTTATTAATCATATGATTGGTAATAAACAAAATTGCAATAAAGTAAAATTATTATTTTTTAATAACTGCTTAAGAGAGTGAAATAAATAATAAAATTATATCAAAATAAAAGTTGTAAATTAAAATTTGTGTAGTCTCATAAACGCTATCAGTCTGTCTTGGGCTACACATCGTATCTTGAGTATGTTATCAATGACTTTTAATCATCCCGATTTCATGGTTTTGAGAATTATTTTCGTTAAGATCTATTTTTTTAAAAGTCTATTTTGACTGTACCATACCAACCAGTTTTCCAGAGCAGGAAAAAGTAACAAAAACGTGTGCAAAACTGTGAATAAGCGCAGAAAAAAGCGGCAGCAAGAGCAGAATGGAGAACCTATTTATTGTAAGCTCATTTTTCTATTTTAATCCACTTGATTTTTTAGATACATTTTGATGGTTCATTAATTACTAATAATTCAACCTTAATAGATTGATGAGCAGTATTTAATAGAGTGCAGTCAACTCATCCCTTAAATCTGTAAAAAAATGACTATATTTTTATAGACTTTTCATTAGAATATAAATCATTTCTTTATAAAGTGAATTTTTTTTAAATAAAAATTTAAAACCATCGCCCTGAAGACTTTTTATCCTGAAGAATTTTTATCCTAAAGACTTTTTATCTTGAAGACTTTTTATCCTGAAGACTTTTTATCCTGAAGACTTTATCCTGAAGACTTTTTATCTTAAAGACTTTTTATCCTGAAGACTTTTTATCCTCAAGACTTTTTATCCTGAAGATTTTTTATCCTCAAGACTTTTTATCCTCAAGATTTTTTATCCGTTTACCAATAATTTTTATTGTATTTGATAAATTAAAGTTCGTTTTAATTATGTAATTTTGAAAAAATATAGTTTGTTTTATTTATTTAAAATTGTGATACGAATTTATGAAAAAATCCGTTTTTTATATAAAAAGTCCGTTTTATTTATACTAAAATATTAACAAGGAGACTTTTTCTCCAAGAGACTTTTTCTACAAGAGGTTTTTTTCCAGGAGACTTTTTGTAGAAGGTATTTTATCCGAAGGCTTTTTTTCCGAGAGGCTTTTTATCCTACATCCTAAGATTGATTTTAATCGACGCGCTGCAACGTGACTCACTTTTTTAGGTCAACAACATATGAGACCTCTAATCGTTTAAATAGCTATACTTTCGTTATTTGTAGTCTCTTAGGTAAAATATTTAGTATATTTTTAAAAGTTTTAAACTCCTTTTTCTGAAAATAATATTTTAAATTCCGAAAAGTGAAAAGAAAAAATCCGTGCAACTACCTAATCAATCAATCAATCAATCAACAAATCACTAATGATTTGTATAGCGCCCAATTGCGCTCAGCCAACACGTTTTGAAAAAATACGTTTTCAGGCCTCGACGGAAAGTTATGAGTGACTTAGTTGAAGTAAGAGAGGAAGGTAAAGAATTCCATAAAAGAGGATCACAGTAAGAAAAAGAACGTTTAGCAAAAGAGTGTTTAACTGGAAAACGAAAATAACGCTTAAAGGTAAAAGATCTTAGACCAGATTTAGGGGGTTGTTTAATTAGATTTTAAAGATAAATCTTAACTAATCAAGTTCGATTTTTATTTTGAGCTTCGTTTTATTTAAAATAAAATTGTTCGAGATGGTTTGAGTTGAATTTACACGGGTATTAGCATGAAAAAAGTATTAATGGACAAAAATTGATATATTTTAATTTAAAATAATTTTGAATAGAAATACATTAATTTAAATTATATTAATTCTTTAACCCGAACCCCTAAATTTTCTTTCTTTGTACTTTTCAAAAGCGATAATAAACAATAAAATAGTCTTAGCAATCCTTATTTAGAAATTAAATTATAAGTAGAATAATTAAAAGTCGTAAGTATTTAAATGGCGTTTTAAAAATCGTTTTAAAGCTTTAATATTGAAAATTGTGACTAATTTGAAACAAACTTTTTCAAAAAAGAGCACCGCCAATTTACAAAAACTTCATTTTATTCAAAATGTTGTCGGACACCTGGCATGACTTTTGCGACAAGCAGGCGAGGATAATGGCGAGTGGTTTTGCTCGGAATGTTTCCAAGTTCATTCTCGATCATCCTGAAACTACAAAAAATAACTTTCTTGAAAAATGCTTGGAGTTGTTTGCAAGATACTACTGTCTCCAAAATGGAGGTATTGAAAAAGGCAAGTTTTCCACAGTGCCCAAGATTCTCCAAAATTCCAAATGGTTGGATGTTTTCTTTGTTGGGGGTTTGAGGTTAAGTAGCTTAAGAGAATATTTTTAAAGAATAGGTCTTTTATCGTCATTCAACAGGATCCCTTCCAGCAATTCTCCATCCGATTCTTCTAACCCTTCAAAGCAGCGAAAAGGCAACAGCAAACTACTCACCGTCTTCTCCACACATAATAAAACTGCTACAGTTCCGAGTGCCAACAACAAGAACGACATGGAACATGTTAGCAAGCAAACACAAGACAAATCTGCAACAACAACCTCGACATCTCTTCTCAACAAGGTTCCTCTAATGAAGGATAGAGACCCGCATCTCTTCATTGAGAAGGAGGTCACTGGCAATGTCAGGTGTGTTCTTCTTTGTTTCACAACAACACTCTACACGCTTGAACATCTAGCCATTAAATTCCAACATAAAACTGCCAACTACATCTCTACACTGCCACCATACTTCTCACTATGCACCTTCACAAAAACCTGTCACTATGTCACACTAAAAAATTGCATTCTAAACCATTTTATTCTTTTACTGTTTGAAAGTGAATTGGATTAATATTGTATGATAAAGGAAATACATGGAATGCCTGATTCATACAGTCATTCTGTGGAATTTTGTTAACATCTTAAACTTTCTGCAATAAACTATACAACTGTAAACAAAATATTAAAACGTATTTTTAAGACTTTTTTACATTTTATAAAATAATATTTGATAAAATAAAAAAAGTAATCAATAATTATTTCAAAATTGAAAGTGAATCGGGATCACAAGATGCAGATGCAATAGTCTCAATTTTAAATGCACCATGTTAGATGAGTGATGAATGAATGACCGATTAGTTAAGCATTTTTTTATGCTTGTATGTAAAACATGAACACCAGGCTTGTACCAGAAAAAGAGTAGCGAAAAGTTGGATCTATCGACTTGCAATCCCTTCCACCACGACAAGAGTCATACAAACATTTCCAGCACGTGTGAAAGGCCGTATGACATGGCAAGCATGATGCTGAGAAGTGGTCTGTTGGAGAGGTTCAATGGGGTGCATCTGAGCTGGAAGCTGCTCATCAATCTTCCTCGTCACGCTGCTGCTGGTACTAATGGCGTTGGTGAAAGCAGTTGTGGTCGTGTTAGTGGTGCTGTTGATTATGGTGAAGAAGAAAGACCTTTTTTGAGCTTTCTGAAAAGAAAGTTTCTCTGCTACGTAACCAAAGTCAACAAAAATAGCGATTTTTCTTACGATGATGATGATGATGAAAACGATGATTTCTGTGTCGTCAAGACTGAAATATTCAGCACTTGCAATAATGTGAGAGTCATCAACACAGTGCTTCCTAGTTTCAATGGACCAATTGCAGACCAGCAACAGCCAATCATCGGAACTTATGCCGTCATATTTGTTCTCTCAGATACTAATGTATGGTTTTCAATTGATTACGATAAATAAACCTATTTTAATTGTAATGTTCTGAATCTGCCATTAACTCTGCCCCCATCCCCAGGCATTGTCTGAAGAGAAGGAGAGACTGCAAAGCTTACTGACCAAACTGCCGAGCCATCCTGCCGTCTCATTGGTGCTTTTCAAATCACGCAACTTACTTCTCAGCGATACTGAACTCTGGAATATCTTAGGACTGACTTCATTGGTGACAGAGGGTGTAATCTCATGTTATGACGTAGTTAATGTGGATTGTCACTTGGATGACGTAACGAATGTTGACCTGAATAATAAGGTTTTTAACTTTCTCTCATTTTGAAATAACCTTGGAATCGCCTTTATTCATCCGATCTTTCACCCGCCATTCATTCTCACGCAGCTGGAAAGTTCAATCTTATGGTCGATGGACAGATGCTCCCCTCCTGAATGTCCCACTGCGGTTGGACTGATAGAGTATGTCGAGACTGCTTTATGACATATGTCAAAAGCAGACATCAAAACTCATGGCAATTAACTTATTCTTTCAGTGCTTTCGTAGTCAACAACACTGCTATCGTAACCAACGAGACTGATTCCGAAGATCCTGACAAGTAAGTTCAAAACTAATACCGTAAACACTATGTTCAAGAAACATTCGTATTATGCGGCGCATCTTCTGTTTGCTATAAATACTCCAAGTCTGCTCATTACTTTACTAAGGGACTCTGGTAGCAAAAAAATAAAGTCCACGATGTCATTAATAATGTTGTAAAATTAGAAAACATTATCCGGCTTTCTCGTGGAAAGGTCCTTACTCGTCTATTTGTTTTCTGAAAAAAATCAAGGCTACGTAAAGGCACGAATACCTGCTTTGTTGGATGTTTTTAGTTCCTAAAACATTTACCTTGTGCACACCTTTAAAGTATTTTCGGTATCCTCGAGGAATTGAATCTGTCAGTGCGATGAATGAGTACCAACTTGTTCCGTCTCCTAGATGACGACTGTGCATTTCAGCAGGAGATTGTTGAGTGGCTGACCAGCACGGAGAAAAAGATGTTCTGCTTTTAGCATTTTCAGAAGCAATTGAAAAGGGAAAAAATTATGAGAATTAAGTGGCATTGCTAACTGTTATGGTTAAGAAGCATTTTAAAGTTTTTCTAAATAAGTTTAAAGAATAATTCCTGATGAAGAAGACCCCCGTACTGGAAATTAATGGATTGGAAAAAGTGAATTGTGTGGATTTTTGATCAGTGTGTTTCCTGAATATTATCCAATTAATGAATAAAATTGTTATTAGTTTTAAAAACATTTTATTATTTATACTATAAATCTTAAAACATTACAAATCTTTAGTTTCGAAACTAAAATCAAAATAACGCTGGCACCAAGACCAAACTCTTTGTCATATACTGGACCTGTTGGTGTCTGGTAGGGTTCATATTGAGTTGAATAACCAAGACGGTTGCGAAGACACCGAAACTTGATTCCTAATCTTATTGGCTTCTCTCACAAATATTCTCGCACCATTATCTATAATGTATACAGTATACATTGTATACTGCCTTTCTTTCATCAACACTGAGGCTTTCAAGAAAGCATTTTCTATAATTCTTTAAATAGAAAAACAGTCAGAGGTCTTACTTTTGAAATTTATCTATTTTTGCACAACGAATAAAAAAAATTAAAAACTTGACACCAATAATGGAACATTCATAATTTGTTTAAAATTCATGATAAATAAATTTGAAATTGATGAGAAAAGTTCAATTGTATAAAGGAAAGATAAGTTAATAATAATCACACAAAAACAAAATACAGAATTTTGAAAATTTTATTAATTATATTCTTTTAGCCATATTTTGAAAATATTTTTTCCCTTCTTTAAATTATAAAAAAAATACTAATAATATAATTTTAAGATAATCAAAAAACTATTAAAACCATATTGTAGCTAACTCATTCATAAACAAATGACAATTTAAAAATAGAAGATTTACTGGTTATTTAATTTTCTGTTAATTGTTTATCTTGATGTTCCAATATTGGAACATTGAGCAAGTATAGCCAAATAAAATCTAGTTACTTCGAATACGATCAGAACAATCAGCGATGCTGAATCGGGCAATGAAGATTCCGAATCGTAAGCTGAAAACTTATCAACTTCATGGCATATACATTTCTTCATACTATAAAATTAGAGCGGTTCAAAGATTATAAGTTTAAATCGAAGTTAAACGAAATATTAAACATTTTAATAATTTTTGATCAGGACAGTCAGCGATGTTGAGGAGCCTGGCAATGATCTTGGAAAAGAAGAAGTCTGCACCATTGTTGAAAATGGTTCATATAAGGAAGGACACTTGATGGTCTCAAACAAAGGCTACAAATACACTAAACAAAGAATCTATAAATTAGGTGGTATACAATGGCGGTGCAGTGTCCATAGGTGTCCTGCCGGAGTATCACAAAATGGATCAATTTGCAAGAGAAATAGTTTGCTTCATTGTCATCCAGCTGAACCGGATGCATTGACTAAAGTTCTTCAAACCAAACAGGTAAATAAATATGAGTACTATTCATACTATATAGTTTACAAATTCAAAAGATTTAATCTTTATGATTCCAACTTTCAAACTAGAATGAATATGAGCTTCATTTTCACATGCAGTTGAAAATAGAAGCTAGCAGGAATTTTACCGAAACGGCTGCACAAATTGTTGATAAAGTGGTTGAACTTATTCCATGTAACGACCAGGCTTCCTGTACAAAAAAAAGTAAAATAAACTTGTGCCAAATGTTGTATAGCTACAGGAAAAAAATGAGGCGGCAAAACCCAACAGGGAACTTCTTCACTGTAAGCTTATTTTTTTATTAATCATATGATTGGTTAATAAATAAAATTGCAATAAAGTAAAATGATTTTTTTTAATAACTGCTTAAGAGAGTGAAATAAATAATAAAATTATATCAAAATAAAAGTTGTAAATTAAAATTTTTGTAGTCTCATAAACGCTATCAGTTTGTCTTGGGCTACACATTGTATCTTGAGTATGTTATCAATGACTTTTAATCATCCCGAATTCATGGTTTTAAGAATTATTTTCGTTAAGATCTTTTTTTGTAAAAGTCTATTTTGACTGTACCATACCAACCAGTTTTCCAGGGCAGGAAAAAGTAACAAAAACGTGTGCAAAACTGTGAATAAGCGCAGAAAAAAGCGGCAGCAAGAGCAGATTGGAGAACCTATTTATTGTAAGCTCATTTTTACATTTTAATCCACTTGATTTTTTAGATACATTTCGATGGTTCATTAATTACTAATAATTCAACCTTAACAGATCGATGAGCAGTAATTAATGGAGTGCAGTCAACTCATCCCTTAAATCTTTTAAAAAATGACTTTATTTTTATAGACTTTTCATTTGAATATAAGAAATGACTTGACTTTTATAGACTTTTCATTTGAATTTAAATCATTTCTTTATAAAGTGAATTTTTTTAAAAATAAAAATTTAAAACCATAGCCCTAAATTGATGTTGTCTCTATAAAAAGATATAAACTGACATTCTACAAAACAATTAATCGATTTAGACATTTGCATCCGCACCTTTGAGTTTTCTTTATTCTGCAGTTTATACACTACCGAATTCACACAAGTATTTAATAGGCGTATACTATCTATCTATCTATCTATCTATCTATCTATCTATCTATCTATCTATCTATCTATCTATCTATCTATCTATCTATCTATCTATCTATCTATCTATCTATCTATCTATCTATCTATCTTACTATCTCTCAGAGTATTTATATAGCGCCATTTTATAGATCTCAATACTATATATATATATATAATTAGAGGTAATAGTATTTGCATAGGGCACTAATACATGCATGAAACACTGATATCTTTTAAATAGAAATTTTTTTACATAATGAAAAAGAAATTGGTGAGCAAGTTGGCTTAGATAGTAAAGTCGTTAGACCTACAACTTAAAGGTCGCCAGTTCGAATCCCTATTCAGCCAACCGTGAACTATCATATACCGAGTGTATTGATGCTGTGTTTCACGTCGTGTGAGTGGCGCTTTTCATTGTTAATCTGTCTCTCTCTACATCTAAATTTCCGACTTTATATAAAGCTTCTGTTATCATACCTACTCTAAAAAATAATTCATTAGACCCTACTCAAATTTCTAACTATAGACCTATTTCTAATCTATCATTAATATCTAAAATAATAGAAAAAGTAGTTTATCAACAAATCTACTCATATTTAAATGTTAACTCCCTTATCCCTTATTTACAATCTGGTTTTCGTTTAGGTCATAACTTTGAATCAGGGGCGGCGATCTGCGGAAAATCTTGGGGGGGGGGGTCCTCCCCAGGATTGGAATCAAAGAACCGGTATCGGCCAATACAGTAAAAGAAATACTATTTAGTATTGTTTACTGTAGTGCAAATTATTTTGTTTTAACTATTAATGTTTGTATCACCAAACATTAAAAAAAGTTTGATACTCAATAAAAATACTTTTCTATTGCCACTATGAGCGATTTGAAAAAAAACAATAGCGATTTTAGTACCTTTTATTATTTGTCATCTATATAAATTCAATTACAACTAGCCATCAACCCATCAAATAAATGTTATAACATCTTGTTTTCCATTCCTTTCTGAGTACAATAGTTTAACAAAATTACAAATAGATTTGAATTTGCCAAAGTTATAAACAAATATACATTGGGAGATTTTTTTGGCCCACATTTAAATTTAGAATGTATATTTAGAATCTAAATATACACTGTGGACCATTTAGATAACATAAAATACCCTCTCTGCCTGTCCTTCTGCCCTCTCCCCACAGCTCGTTTACTCCAATTTCCAAAAAGACCCTTCCGAATGTCTGACCGACTAGCAAATTCTTCTGCTAGTCTTTTCAAATCCAGACTGTCAAGTATATCCTGATGTGCATGACAAAGGGCCAGTGAATTCAAGCGAGGCTGTGTCATAGGTGCACGCAAGCAAGTCTTAAGACGCCGCAAAGCACTAAAAGATCTTTCTGCAGTACATAACGCTGTTGGACACACAAGCATCAACCTGATCAATCTTTCAACCTAAGAAAACAAATGTCTGGCTTCCGTGATCATAGCTTGCATTATTTTTTTCGTTGGTGCTAAAGTTCATTTTGGTCTTTAAACATAGTTAACTGTGAACAAAGACCAGTTTCATTTAACTCACGATACTGCTTGCAAATATCATGGTTCACTTAACCAGTCAGCAACATTGTCTCCAGCAGCAAGTGTGAACGCAAACCAGGAAAATCTCGATCGAACCTTTCTGTGAGTTGCATGATTGCAATGTCTATGACAGCGTAATATGCTGCTCGATAATTTTCCTCTCGTGTTGTTGCTATTTAAGCTGGGCCCAACCCACAATACTTTTGTGGAGGCTTTCGCACCCGAGGTACAGCAATCGGCTCGAGATCATATGCCAAAACCATACTGTTGACATCTCTGAAAATGACGTTAAACTGTTCATATGACCGTCGGCGACGTAGTTTTTGCACAACTGAATCAGTCGCTGCAACCATTCCACTGACCTTGGCACTTGCTGATTGCAACGACTTGTTTAACTGTTCCAGAAGTGAAAACACCAAAACAACTACCTTAAGGACCAGTGCAGTAGTGCCCTGTTAAAAAAAGGTCTCAAGCCGTTCAGCTGTTTCATCAGCAGTACCACTGGAAGCAAGCTAACAAGTACCACTTCATAATGTTTAAGCACAGAAGACACTGTAGAAACTCTGGTCAGTCATTTTGTAGGACAAAGAAGTTTTACATTATACTTTTTATTCAGTGGCTCATCAGGAAAGGCAATTAAAAGAGACACTAAAACATCAATAAACTGCTTCTTGACCTTCTCTTAACGATTGTAAAAAGCACCTTACTCTTGGACAAACTGAAGTGAATTGCTCACAAAGGGATTTGCGGCAGCTGTGGGCTGGGCAAAAGATTTGCACAGTGTGCAGAACAGTCGGAAAAAAATGCAAGCGGATGCTCACTCCTGATAATAGCCTGACAACCATTATATCGGCCGTTCATGTTAGCAGCGCTTAGTTTTTCTATTGGTAGCATAATTCTGATCAGAAAATCTTTTACTACAGCAGATAATGTTTTTCTGACCGTATCTGGGGGGGGGGCTGAATAAACCAATGAACTGTTCATTAACATTCAGAGCTTCATCAAAAAAACGAATGCATATCGATTCCTGCTCTAACCCATTGCAGCCTTGTGTGGCGTCAACCACAACACCAAACTGGCTTGATTCGGCATTAACAGTGCACACTGTGTTTCTAACGATAGAATGAGTTAAAAGCCTCAGCATTTCTTTTTGGCAGTTATGCGATATGAAACTTGTAGTTTGATTTAACTACAACTTTAGTTAATGTTCGAAGCCTTTTGAAATTCATTAACCTTGGTTCATTTAAAAAATAGAAAAGATCGATATTGAAGTGGACCTCAGAATCCCCCTATGAATATCGCCCATGCAAAATAAGTAGCACAATATGAATGATTTTTTTAATAAAAATGTAAATCTGTCTGCTTGCGAAATTTTCTAAAAAGCATTCTGAATGTCTGCTTGCGAAAATTGAAATAATATATTACTGAACAAAAATTCTCTTTCATGTTATGGTTGACGATTATGCTTGTATTAAGATAGGAGTTGAGAAATTATTGTATTTGTAAAACTGAGAAGGGTCCATGTTAAGATAGACCCCAGGACCCCCCTAGCATTCCTGCTCATACATACTCACAATGTATTACTGTATTAGCATTTTTTTATCCCATGGTTGACGATTAGGCTCGTATTAAAATTATAGTTGAGAGAAGTGTATTTTTAAAAGATAAAAAAAACTAGGTGAAGGAGTATTTAAGTAAGAAAAGAATATTTTTGTTTCAGACAGCTATCACTATAACTACACATACTCACAATGTATTATTGTATAAACATTCACTTTTATGCCATGGTTGACGATTATGCTCATATCCAAATAGAAATTTTTGAATACAAAAATTGAAAAAAAGTGGGGGGGTCCTGATCCCAGGACCCCCCCAGGATCGCCGCCCATGCTGTGAATCGTCCCTCTTAAAACTCTATAATGACCTTATTCACGCCTTTGATAATAAAAAATCTTCTGTACTTGTTTGCTTAAATTATTCGGCTGCTTTTGATACTGTAGACCCCTCATTATTACTACTATTACTAAAAAATAAGTTCAATATTAAGGATTCCTCGTTTTTATGGATTAAGTCATATTTATCTAATAGATCTGTTTATGTTTCTTTAAATCACTGTACCTCTACCCCATCTACTTACCCATATGGTGTTCCTCAAGGTTCTATTCTTGGTCCTTTGTTCTTTATTCTATACGTCTCTGAAGTATCTTCTATCATTTCCTCTCATTCTCTCAACTCCCTAACCTATGCTGACCATTCGCAGTTATATGTCAGCTTCGATACATCATCATATAATACTGTTATGTCGTCTATATCTTCATGTCTATTATCTATTGAAAACTGGTCTAGCTCAATGTCTTTAAAATTGAATCCACTAAAGTTTGAACTTATATTTTTTGATAAAAATGGTAAACTAATTAATGGTTCATGTAATTTTTCCACTCATACTATTGTTCCATCTAATCATATTCGTAGCTTAGGATTTATTTTCGACTCAAAATTAACCTTATCAAACCAAATTCTATCAGTCACTAAATCTTGCTATTTTCATCTCAGACGTATCAGACAATTATTACCTTACTTAGATGACCCTTCTTTAAAGATGTTAGTCTCTGCACTTGTTTTATCTCGAATTGACTATTGTAACTCACTCTATTATAATTTACCTGAATCTACTTTAAAACTATTAAATAAAGTATTTAATTATGCAGCTAGAGTCATTAGCCGTACTCCTATTTATCACCACATTACACCATCTCTCATCTTATAACATTGGCCCCCCATCAAATTTAGGATTATATTTAAAATCTGTGTTTTTATGTTTAAATTAAAAAACTCCCCAGTATCCCCAATATACCTCAAATCATTAATAACTCACCATCATAGAAATAATTTAAGATCATCCACTCAAAATCATTAATAAAAATGTCAGTTTTGTATAGCGCCCGGGCACGCAACTGAAGCGCCACTCACACGACATAAGTCGTGAAACACCGCATCATATACACTAGGTATATGATAGCTCACGGTTGGCTGTACAGGGATTTGAACTGGCGACCTTTAAGTTGCAGGTCTAACGACTTACCATCTAAGCCAACTTCATCTCTTCCATTAATAACTCTTTTGCTAAACGTTCTTTCCATTTTGCAGGTCCATATATTTGGAACTCATTACCCCCTCATTTAACTACTTCTAAATCATTATTTACTTTTCGTAAGGATCTGAAGACATATCTGTTTAACAAATTCATTTACGAGAGCTCTTGAATTTGTATAAAGAGCTCTATAGAAATCTATTTGATTGGATGATTTATTGCCTCAGTTGCGTGCCTTGGTGTATTATAAGTACGCATTATTCTTTTTATTATAATAATAAAATAATTAATATTAACGCTTACTCCAAACTTTAATATTTTAAACTTTTTTAATAGCGATAATAAAGATAATTTTGCGCTATAATCAAAATAATTTCATAAATGTGAATAAATGAAAAGTTAAAATTTAAAGTGTTTTAATTGAAGCTTAATAAATCACTTGCAAGTTTAACTATTTAAAATTGTAGCTAATTTAGAACATAAACTTTGTAAAAGAGTGTGCACGGCCAAATAAAAGGAACTTTAATAAAGTCACTTTATGTAATAAAGTTTATTAAATTAAAATGTTGTCGGACACCTGGGATGAGTTTTGCGACAAGCATGCGAGGATAATGGCGAATTGTTTTTGTCGGAATGTTTCCAAGTTCATTCTCGTTCATCCTGAAACTACAAAAAACAACTTTCTTGAAAAGTGCTTGGAGTTGTTTGCAAGATACTACTGTCTCCAAAATGGAGGTATTGAGAATGGCAAGTTTTCCACAGTGCCCAAGATTCTCAAAAATTCCAAATGGTGGGCTGTTTTCTTTGTTGGGCGTTTGAGGTTAAGTAGCTTTTTTTAAAAATAGTCTTTATTGATCACGGTTTGACAGACGCAGGCCATGTTACATGTTGCAATGCAACATTGTTGCATAAGATACAAGATAATAGTAGATAATTATAGGATACTGATGCTAATGATAATGGTTTGAAAAAATACTACAAGACAAAGGATATGGTGAATATGGTAATAATTAAGTAGATAAATAAATAATAAGAATCAGAGATGATAATATAAATATAAATGTAAATTATAGAATGTGATGTTTAAGAAGACGAGGGAGGAATGTTTTAATTTCAAGTGTAGTATATATAGGGGTATAAAAATTGTGTTTTCGGGGTCTTAAGTTATGAGTAGATTTTTTAAGGGGGGGGGTAAGATATGGTGAAGAACATGGTCAGAGTTAGTAGATTTTCTAAAAAATAGTTTAGTGTCTAAAGTGGTAAACATGGAAGTGATAGATGGGTAGAGAGAGGGAAGGTAGTTAAGTCTAATGAGTTTATTAATTAGGGACTGGAGTTGCTTAATGTGTGGCTGATTAGCAAAACCAGACCAAGAAGGAGCTGCATACTTAAGGTGAGAGATGATAAGGGACTCAGTGATGTCAATGAGTTTGGCACCAAAGAGTCCATGGGAACGGATTGTTTTGATGGCATGAAAAGTTTGAAAGCATTTATTGATAATGTGATCTATGTGTGGTGAAATGTTAAGGGTGTCAGTGAATGTGATACCTAAGATAGTTAGTTTGTACGTGCGTTGAATGGAAGGATGTAAAGCTGGTGGTGTGATGCGTTTATAACTATTGTGGACTATGAGTTCAAATGATTTTTTGAGGTTAAGTGAGAGATTACTGAGCTTGGCCCACTTAGAAAGGGAGTCAAGCTCTGATTGGATGGTATGGGTGTTAGATGATGGAATAATGAGATAGGTGTCATCAGCGAATTTTAAAATATAATTAGAAGGGTGATAGGGTTGAAGTGAAGAGGCGTTGATTATAAAGGTAGATGGACCAAGAACTGAGCCTTGAACCACGCTAGAGTTGATGGGAAGGATACTAGAAAGTTGATTCAAATAAATGGTGGAATGTGATCGGTTGGAAAGGAATGAAATGAGAAGGTTATATATGTTGTCATCAAGAGGAAGAAGTGCAAGATTGGAGGCGAGGGTATGGTGATCAAGAGTGTCAAAGGCTTTAGTAAAGTCAAGAGCAGTAAGGTGAACATGACTATTAGTTTTGAGAAGTGAAGTGATGGTAGACGTGATAGCAATTATGGCAGAAGTGGGAGAACCTGATGGGTGAAAGGCGAATTGATCTTGAAGAATAGGTATTACTGAAGGGTGATTGAAGCAAGGGTATATATATTGAGAAAGTATGATTTTTTCGAGAAGGCGTGATAATATTAGGGTGACTGAAATGGGGCGAAAGTCTTGAGGCGATGTTGGATGTTTAGTTTTGGGGATGGGATGAATAATGCTGGATTTCCACTGAAGAGGAAAATAAGAAGTGTTAATGCAATTGTTGAAGATGATGGAAAGTGGAGTTAAGAGAATATTTTTAAAGAATAGGTCTTTTATCATCATTCAACACGATCCCTTACAGCAATTCTTCATCCGATTCTTCTAACCCTTCAAAGCAGCGAAAAGGCAACAGCAAACTACTCACCGTCTTCTCCACACATAACAAAACTGCTACAGTTCAGACTGCCAACAACAAGAACGACATGGAACATGTTAGCAAGCAAACACAAGACAAATCTGCAACAACAACCTCGACATCTCTTCTCAACAAGGTTCCTCTAATGAAGGATAGAGACCTGCATCTTCTCATTGAGAAGGAGGTCACTGGCAATTTCAGGTGTATTCTTCTTTGTTTCACAACAACACTCTACACGCTTGAACATCTAGCCATTAAATTCCAACATAAAACTGCCAACTACATCTCTACACTGCCACCATAATTCTCACCATGCACCTTCACAAAAACCTGTCACTATGTCACACTAAAAAATTGCATTCTAAACCATTTTTTTCTTCTACTGTTTGAAAGTGAATTGGATTAATATTGTATAATTAAGGAAATCCATGGATTGCATGATTCATACAGTCATTCCATGGAATTTTGTTAACATCTTAAACTTTCTGCAATAAACTATACAACTGTAAACAAAATATTAAAACGTATTTTTAAGACTTTTTTACATTTTATAAAATAATATTTGATAAAATAAAAAAATTAATCAATAATTATTTCAAAATTGAAAGTGAATCGGGATCACAAGATGCAGATGCAATAGTCTCAATTTTAAATGCACCAGGTTAGATGAGTGATGAATGAATGACCGATTAGTTAAGCGTTTTTTTATGCTTGTATGTAAAACATGAACACCAGGCTTGTACCAGAAAAAGAGTAGCGAAAAGTTGGTCCTATCGACTGGCAATCCCTTCCACCACGGCAAGAGTCATACAAACATTTCCAGCACGTGTGAAAGGCCGTATGACATGGCAAGCATGATGCTGAGAAGTGGTCTGTTGGAGAGGTTCAATGGGGTGCATCTGAGCTGGAAGCTGCTCATCAATCTTCCTCGTCACGCTGCTGCTGCTGGTACTAATGGCGTTGGTGAAAGTAGTTGTGGTCGTGTTAGTGGTGCTGTTGATTATGGTGAAGAAGAAAGACCTTTTTTGAGCTTTCTGAAAAGAAAGTTTCTCTGCTACGTAACCAAAGTCAACAAAAATAGCGATTGTTCTTACGATGATGATGAGGATGAAAACGATGATCTCTGTGTCGTCAAGACTGAAATATTCAGCACTTGCAATAATGTGAGAGTCATCAACACCGTACTTCCTAGTTTCAATGGACCAATTGCAGACCAGCAACAGCCAATCATCGGAACTTATGCCGTCATATTTGTTCTCTCAGATACTAATGTATGGTTTTCAATTGATTACGATAAATAAACCTATTTCAATTGTAATGTTCTGAATCTGCCATTAACTCTGCCCCCATCCCCAGGCATTGTCTGAAGAGAAGGAGAGACTGCAAAGCTTACTGACCAAACTGCCGAGCCATCCTGCCGTCTCATTGGTGCTTTTCAAATCACGCAACTTACTTCTCAGCGATACTGAACTCTGGAATATCTTAGGACTGACTTCATTGGTGACAGAGGGTGTAATCTCATGTTATGACGTAGTTAATGTGGATTGTCACTTGGATGACGTAACGAATGTTGACCTGAATAATAAGGTTTTTAACTTTCTCTCATTTTGAAATGACCTTGGAATCGCCTTTATTCATCCGATCTTTCACCCGCCATTCATCCTCACGCAGCTGGAAAGTTCAATCTTATGGTCGATGGACAGATGCTCCCCTCCTGAATGTCCCACTGCGGTTGGACTGATAGAGTATGTCGAGACTGCTTTATGACATATGTCAAAAGCAGACATCAAAACTCATGGCAATTAACTTATTCTTTTAGTGCTTTCGTAGTCAACAACACTGCTATCGCAACCAACGAGACTGATTCCGAAGATCCTGAGAAGTAAGTTCAAAGCTAATACCGTAAACACCATGTTCAAGACACATTTGCGCATCTTGTGTTTGCTATAAATAATAATAATATAAATAATCTAAGTCTGCTCATTACTTTACCAAGGGACGCTGGTAGCAAAAAAAATGTCCACGATGTCATTAATAATGTTGTAAAAGTAGAAAACATTATCCGGCTTTCTCGTGGAAAGGTCCTTACACGTCTATCTGTTCTCTGAAAAAAATCAAGGCTACGTAAAGGCACTAATACCTGCTTTGTTGGATGTTTTTAGCTCCTTGTGCACATCTTTAAGATATTATCGGTTTCTTCAAAGAATTGAATCTGTCAGTGCAAGGTAAGAGTACCGACTTGTTTCGTCTCATAGATGAAGACTGTGCATTTTAGCAGAAGATTGTTGGCTGACCAGCACGGAGAAAATGATGTCATGCTTTTAGCTTTTTCAGAAGCAATTGAAAATTGAAAAAATTATGAGAATGGAGTGGCATTGTAACTTTTACGGTGAATAATCATTTAAACGTTTTTCTGAATATGTTTAAAGAATAATTCCTGATGAAGAAGACTCCTGTACTGGAAATTAATGGATTGGAAAAAGTTAATTGTGTGGATTTTGGATCAGTGTGTTTCCTGAATATTTTGAACTACATACGTGAATCAGGATTTTCTTTAATCACACTAAAAACAGAAATTGTATAAATGTCTATAGTTATTTGTGAATCACTTTGACTGAAATCAATCTACGAAATAATTTGCTCATTAGTTCTTAAACAATAACTATTCGTCTCACTAGTTATGAATATTACTACATTAATATAGGGCTTTAGATAGATATTGCTTTACCGTTTGGTGTTAGTGGGCCGTGAAGACTATTGAAAATTGCCAAGTGACCCGCTACTTTGAAAAGTTTAAGAACCATTGCCTTAGAGAACCCAAGCTTGCTATACCGTAAACTCCATGTATAAGGCGCACTAACTTATAAAAGTAAATTTTATGAATAAAAAAGTGCGCTTTAAACATGGTATTAACGGCAATTGCTTCATGAGATATGCATTTCTGCATTATTCAACTAATAAATACTATAAACACGATCAGGACAATTAGCGATGTTGAGCCTCATGACAATGAAGATGGAGAGCAACTGTCGTAAGTAAAACACTTATAAAAGCCTCATCGTTTATGCATTTCTCCTTTATACTAACCTATAATTGGTAGAGGGAGGTTGCACAAGTCGGAATGATTTTAAACGTAGCCTCATAGCTCAATTGCATAAGAAATAATTTGAATTTATCCAGCCATTATATTGATACTTTGTCTAGTTATGTGAACTCAAACAGAAAACTAGATAAAAAAAAGAAAAACAAGTTTTTTTTACTACAAACATGAACACCAAAAAATTCCATGTTGAGCAACTGGGTACTCAAGATGGAATGCTTTGTTCCCTAAGATGAATTCATATTGTATTTAATAAAATATGCCATTTAAAAGTTGTATTTATCGTCAAAATTATTTAGTTATCTAAAGAATTACACCAGTTTGTATTTGAATATGAATAGTCATTTAATTAAATTGACTAAATTAAATTAAATTTAGCTTTTAGGTTAATTTTGCAAATTTAACTTTTTTGCTCTAGGCTTTCTAGTTTTCTTTTCGACCTTTACTGGTTCAACTTTTTCAAAAAATGCCTGCCATTGTTGGGTCTTTCACTACCTAAGGAAGAGTGGCATATCTACAGGAAGATTTATTTCTTCTGTTGATATCCATCGTTGACATGAAACAACTGAATTGATGTCTTTGACATTTCTCATGATATAATCTAGAGGGTTATCATTCCAAATTAATCTTTTACTATTGAATACTTTTTCCAGTTTATGATCATGAGAACTCCTAAAAGTTTTTAAAGATTTGTTCTTAGCAATGCTAAGTCTTAGCATAGCTGGAAATTTTCCTATTCTGTTAGACCTTACTGTCCCCCATAAGCTTCGCTTTGAGGTTCACCAATTAGCTTCAGTGAGCTGAAAAATCTATCTCCAAAAAATAAATTTGGTAGTTTCGAAACTGAAATCAAACTAACGCTGGCACCAAGACCCAACTCCTTGTCGTATACTGAACATGTTCCTGTCTGGTAGGGCTCATATTGAGTTGAATAACCAAGATGGTTGCGAAGACAGCGAAACTTGAATCCTAATCTTATTGGCTTCTCTCATAAATGTTTTTGCACCATTATCTATAATGTAACTGCAATTCTTTCATCAACACGGAAGCATTTGCAATAATTTTTGATATAGAAAAACAGTTAGAGGTCTAACTTTGGAAAATTTATCTTTATTTATTTATTTATTTTTGCACAACGAATAAAATAAAAAATTAAAACTTATAGTAAAACTTGACACCCCTCATTCAAACTCACTGTTCCAATAATGGAACATTCATAATTTGTTTAACATTCATGATAAATAGATTTGAAATTAATGAGAAAATTATAATTGTATATAAAGGAAGGATAAGTTAATAATAATCACACAAAAACAAAATACAGAAAATTTGAAAATTTTATTAATTATATTTTTTTAGCCATATTTTAAAATATTTTTTTCTTTCTCTTAATTATAAAAACAAATACCAAAAGTATAGTTTTAGGATAATCAAAAAACTATTAAAACCTTATTGTAGTTAACTGATTCATAAACAAATTAAAATTTAAAAATTAAAGATTTACTGCTCATTTAATTTTCTGTTGTTTATCTTGATGTTCCAATAGCCTAATAAAATCTAATTACTTCGAATACGGTCAGAACAATCAGCGATGTTGAATCGGGCAATGAAGATTCCGAATCGTAAGTTGAAAACTTATCAACTTCATGGCATATACATTTCTTCATTCTATAAAATTAGAGCGGTTCAAAGATTATAAGTTTTAATCGAAGTTAAACGAAAAATTAAACCTTTTAATCATTTTATGATCAGGACAGTCAGCGATGTTGAAGAGCCTGGCAATGATCTTGGAGAAGAAGAAGAAGTCTTCACCATTGTTGAAAATGGTTCACATAAGGAAGGACACTTGATGGTCTCAAGCAAAGGCTACAAATACACTAAAAAAAGAATCTATAAATTGGGTGGAATACAATGGCGGTGCAGTGTCTATAGGTGTCCTGCTGGAGTAAAACAAGATGGATCAATTTGCAAGAGAAATAGTTTGCTTCATTGTCATCCAGCTGAACCGGATGCATTGACTAAAGTTCTTCAAACCAAACAGGTAAATAAATATGAGTACTATTCATACTATATAGTTGACAAATTCAAAAGATTTAATCATTATGATTCCAACTTTCAAACTAGAATGAATATGAGCTTCATTTTCACATGCAGTTGAAAATAGAAGCTAGCAGGAATTTTACCGAAACGGCTGCACAAATTGTTGATAAAGTGGTTGAACTTATTCCATGTAGCGACCAGGCTTCCTGTACAAAAACAAGTAAAAAAAACTTGTGTCAAATGTTAAATAGCTACAGGAAAAAAATGTGGCGGCAAAACCCAACAGGGAACTTTTTCACTGTAAGCTTATTTTTTTATTAATCATATGATTGGTAATAAACAAAATTGCAATAAAGTAAAATTATTATTTTTTAATAACTGCTTAAGAGAGTGAAATAAATAATAAAATTATATCAAAATAAAAGTTGTAAATTAAAATTTGTGTAGTCTCATAAACGCTATCAGTCTGTCTTGGGCTACACATCGTATCTTGAGTATGTTATCAATGACTTTTAATCATCCCGATTTCATGGTTTTGAGAATTATTTTCGTTAAGATCTATTTTTTAAAAAGTCTATTTTGACTGTACCATACCAACCAGTTTTCCAGAGCAGGAAAAAGTAACAAAAACGTGTGCAAAACTGTGAATAAGCGCAGAAAAAAGCGGCAGCAAGAGCAGAATGGAGAATCTATTTATTGTAAGCTCATTTTTCTATTTTAATCCACTTGATTTTTTAGATACATTTTGATGGTTCATTAATTACTAATAATTCAACCTTAACAGATTGATGAGCAGTATTTAATAGAGTGCAGTCAACTCATCCCTTAAATCTGTAAAAAAATGACTATATTTTTATAGACTTTTCATTAGAATATAAATCATTTCTTTATAAAGTGAATTTTTTTTAAATAAAAATTTAAAACCATCGCCCTGAAGACTTTTTATCCTAAAGAATTTTTATCCTAAAGACTTTTTATCTTGAAGACTTTTTATCCTGAAGACTTTTTATCCTGAAGACTTTATCCTGAAGACTTTATCCTGAAGACTTTTTATCCTGAAGACTTTTTATCTTAAAGACTTTTTATCCTGAAGACTTTTTATCCTCAAGACTTTTTATCCTGAAGATTTTTTATCCTCAAGACTTTTTATCCTCAAGATTTTTTATCCGTTTACCAATAATTTTTATTGTATTTGATAAATTAAAGTTCGTTTTAATTATGTAATTTAAAAAAAATATAGTTTGTTTTATTTATTTAAAATTGTGATACGAATTTATGAAAAAATCCGTTTTTTATATAAAAAGTCCGTTTTATTTATACTAAAATATTAACAAGGAGACTTTTTCTCCAAGAGACTTTTTCTACAAGAGGTTTTTTTCCAGGAGACTTTTTGTAGAAGGTATTTTATCCGAAGGCTTTTTTTCCGAGAGGCTTTTTATCCTACATCCTAAGATTGATTTTAATCGACGCGCTGCAACGTGACTCACTTTTTTAGGTCAACAACATATGAGACCTCTAATCGTTTAAATAGCTATACTTTCGTTATTTGTAGTCTCTTAGGTAAAATATTTAGTATATTTTTAAAAGTTTTAAACTCCTTTTTCTGAAAATAATATTTTAAATTCCGAAAAGTGAAAAGAAAAAATCCGTGCAACTACCTAATCAATCAATCAATCAATCAACAAATCACTAATGATTTGTATAGCGCCCAATTGCGCTCAGCCAACACGTTTTGAAAAAATACGTTTTCAGACCTCGACGGAAAGTTATGAGTGACTTAGTTGAAGTAAGAGAGGAAGGTAAAGAATTCCATAAAAGAGGATCACAGTAAGAAAAAGAACGTTTAGCAAAAGAGTGTTTAACTGGAAAACGAAAATAACGCTTAAAGGTAGAAGATCTTAGACCAGATTTAGGGGGTTGTTTAATTAGATTTTAAAGATAAATCTTAACTAATCAAGTTCGATTTTTATTTTGAGCTTCGTTTTATTTAAAATAAAATTGTTCGAGATGGTTTGAGTTGAATTTACACGGGTATTAGCATGAAAAAAGTATTAATGGACAAAAATTGATATATTTTAATTTAAAATAATTTTGAATAGTAATACATTAATTTAAATTATATTAATTCTTCAACCCGAACCCCTAAATTTTTTTTCTTTGTACTTTTCAAAAGCGATAATAAACAATAATATAGTCTTAGCAATCCTTATTTAGAAATTAAATTATAAGTAGAATAATTAAAAGTCGTAAGTATTTAAATGGCGTTTTAAAAATCGTTTTAAAGCTTTAATATTGAAAATTGTGACTAATTTGAAACAAACTTTTTCAAAAGAGAGCACCGCCAATTTACAAAAACTTCATTTTATTCAAAATGTTGTCGGACACCTGGCATGACTTTTGCGACAAGCAGGCGAGGATAATGGCGTGTGGTTTTGCTCGGAATGTTTCCAAGTTCATTCTCGATCATCCTGAAACTACAAAAAATAACTTTCTTGAAAAGTGCTTGGAGTTGTTTGCAAGATACTACTGTCTCCAAAATGGAGGTATTGAGAATGGCAAGTTTTCCACAGTGCCCAAAATTCTCAAAAATTCCAAATGGTGGGAGGTTTTCTTTGTTGGTGGTTTGAGGTTAAGTAGCTTAATCAATCAATCAATCACTAATGATTTGATTAGCGCCCTTTACTAAGTGAACAAAAGCGTTCTTTAAATAAATTTGTTAAATAAAACGGTTTTTAGACAACTACCAATATATGTATATATATATCAATTTAAATATAAAAAAACAAACAATCAACCTTAATAATCGAACCTCACCCACACCACCATGACAATCCCCGCTAAAAAATCACTATCACCACCAAAAAAATTCAATCATCACTACAGTACCAACACTCATACCACAGCAGAATCATCACCACATCATCCTCAAAATCATAAAACACAATCATCATTCTCGTCGAAACAATTTTTTTTCCATTTTGTAAATAAATATGATTATAAATACTTATTATTAGTGAAATTAAAAACTTACTCGTCGAAACAGGCTAAATGTAGGCTAACTTACTGGTCGAAACTAATTTTTTTGTTAAAAACTCGTCGAAACATGCTAAATGTAGGCTAAAAACTCGTTAATAAGTATTTATAATCATATTTATTCACACAAAATTTTTTTTTGTTTCGACGAGTTCATGTTGCGACGAGTTCAATGCATACCTTTTTATCATCATTTAACAGGATCCCTTCCAGCAATTCTTCATCCGATTCTTCTAACCCTTCAAAGCAGCGAAAAGGCAACAGCAAACTACTCACCGTCTTCTCCACATATAACAAAACTGCTACAGTTCAGACTGCCAACAACAAGAACGACATGGAACATGTTAGCAAGCAAACACAAGACAAATCTGCAACAACAACCTCGACATCTCTTCTCAACAAGGTTCCTCTAATGAATGATAGAGACCTGCATCTCCTTATTGAAAAGGGGGTCACTGGCAATGTCAGGTGTGTTCTTCTTTGTTTCACAACAACACTCTACACGCTTGAACATCTAGCCATTAAATTCCAACATAAAACTGCCAACTACATCTCTACACTGCCACCATACTTCTCACTATGCACCTTCACAAAAACCTGTCACTATGTCACACTAAAAAATTGCATTCTAAACCATTCTATTTTTCTACAGTTTGAAATTGAATTGGATTAATATTGTATGATTAAAAAAATCCATGGATTGCCTGATTCATACAGTCTTTCCATGGAATTTTGTTAACATCTTAAACTTTCTGCAATAAACTATACAACTGTAAACAAAATATTAAAACGTATTTTTAAGACTTTTTACATTTTATAAAATAATATTTGATTAAAAAAAAGTAATCAATAATTATTTTAAATTTGATAGTGAATCGGGATCACAAGATGCAGATGCAATAGTCTCAATTTTAAATGCACCAGGTTAGATGAGTGATGAATGAATGACCGATTAGTTAAGCATTTTTTTATGCTTGTATGTAAAACATGAACACCAGGCTTGTACCAGAAAAAGAGTAGCGAAAAGTTGGTTCTATCGACGGGCAATCCCTTCCACCACGGCAAGAGTCATACAAACATTTCCAGCACGTGTGAAAGGCCGTATGACATGGCAAGCATGATGCTGAGAAGTGGTCTGTTGGAGAGGTTCAATGGGGTGCATCTGAGCTGGAAGCTGCTCATCAATCTTCCTCGTCACGCTGCTGCTGGTACTAATGGCGTTGGTGAAAGTAGTTGTGGTCGTGTCAGTGGTGCTGTTGATTATGGTGAAGAAGAAAGACCTTTTTTGAGCTTTCTGAAAAGAAAGTTTCTCTGCTACGTAACCAAAGTCAACAAAAAGAGCGATTGTTCTTACGATGATGATGATGATGATGAAAACGATGATCTCTGTGTCGTCAAGATTGAAATATTCAGCACTTGCAATAATGTGAGAGTCATCAACACCGTACTTCCTAGTTTCAATGGACCAATTGCAGACCAGCAACAGCCAATCATCGGAACTTACGCCGTCATATTTGTTCTCTCAGATACTAATGTATGGTTTTCAATTGATTACGATAAATAAACCTATTTCAATTGTAATGTTCTTAATCTACCATTAACTCTGCCCCCATCCCCAGGCATTGTCTGAAGAGAAGGAGAGATTGCAAAGCTTACTGACCAAACTGCCGAGCCATCCTGCCGTCTCATTGGTGCTTTTCAAATCACGCAACTTACTTCTCAGCGATACTGAACTCTGGAATATCTTAGGACTGACGTCATTGGTGACAGAGGGTGTAATCTCATGTTATGACGTAGTTAATGTGGATTGTCACTTGGATGACGTAACGAATGTTGACCTGAATAATAAGGTTTTTAACTTTCTCTCATTTTGAAATGACCTTGGAATCGCCTTTATTCATCCGATCTTTCACCCGCCATTCATTCTCACGCAGCTGGAAAGTTCAATCTTATGGTCGATGGACAGATGCTCCCCTCCTGAATGTCCCACTGCCGTTGGACTGATAGAGTATGTCGAGACTGCTTTATGACATATGTCAAAAGCAGACATCAAAACTCATGGCAATTAACTTATTCTTTCAGTGCTTTCGTAGTCAACAACACTGCTATCGTAACCAACGAGACTGATTCCGAAGATCCTGACAAGTAAGTTCAAAACTAATACCGTAAACACTATGTTCAAGAAACATTCGTATTATGCGGCGCATCTTGTGTTTGCTATAAATACTCCAAGTCTGCTCATTACTTTACTAAGGGACTCTGGTAGCAAAAAAATAAAGTCCACGATGTCATTAATAATGTTGTAAAATTAGAAAACATTATCCGGCTTTCTCGTGGAAAGGTCCTTACTCGTCTATTTGTTTTCTGAAAAAAATCAAGGCTACGTAAAGGCACGAATACCTGCTTTGTTGGATGTTTTTAGTTCCTAAAACATTTACCTTGTGCACACCTTTAAAGTATTTTCGGTATCCTCGAGGAATTGAATCTGTCAGTGCGATGAATGAGTACCAACTTGTTCCGTCTAATAGATGACGACTGTGCATTTCAGCAGGAGATTGTTGAGTGGCTGACCAGCACGGAGAAAAAGATGTTCTGCTTTTAGCATTTTCAGAAGCAATTGAAAAGGGAAAAAATTATGAGAATTAAGTGGCATTGCTAACTGTTATGGTTAAGAAGCATTTAAAAGTTTTTCTCAATAAGTTTAAAGAATAATTCCTGATGAAGAAGACCCCCGTACTGGAAATTAATGGATTGGAAAAAGTGAATTGTGTGGATTTTTGATCAGCGTGTTTCCTGAATATTTTGAACTACAGACTTGAATCAGGATTTTCTTCAATCACACTAAAAACAGAAATTGTATAAATGTCTTTAGTTATTTGCGAATCACTTTGTCTGAAATCAATCTACGAAATAATTTGCTCATTAGTTCTTAAATAATAACTATTCGTCTCACTAGTTATGAATATTACTACATTAATATAGGGCTTTAGATAGATATTGCTTTCCCGTTTGGTGTTAGTGGGCCGTGAAGACTATTGAAAATTGCCAAGTGACCCGCTACTTTGAAAAGTTTAAGAACCATTGCCTTAGAGAACCCAAGCTTGCTATACCGTAAACTCCATGTATAAGGCGCACTAACTTATAAAAGTAAATTTTATGAATAAAAAAGTGCGCTTTATACATGGTATTAACGGCAATTGCTTCATGAGATATGCATTTCTGCATTATTCAACTAATGAATACTATAAACACGATCAGGACAATTAGCGATGTTGAGCCTCATGACAATGAAGATGGAGAGCAACTGTCGTAAGTAAAACACTTATAAAAGCCTCATCGTTTATGCATTTCTCCTTTATACTAACCTATAATTGGTAGAGGGAGGTTGCACAAATCGGAATGATTTTAAACGTAGCCTCATAGCTCAATTGCATAAGAAATAATTTAAATTTATCCAGCCGTTATATTGATACCTTGTCTAGTTATGTGAACTCAAACATAAGACTAGATAAAAAAAGAAAAACAAGTTTTTTTACTTCAAACATGAACACCAAAAAAATCCATGTTTAACATCCCCCGAGACAAATTCATCAATGTCTTTTGAAGACCGACCGAAATTCGGTTCGGTTTCGGCGCCGAAATTGTCAATTTTCTTAGTTTCGGCAACTTTTCGGTTTCGGCTGAATCAAAATTTCTAATTTCGGCAATTTTTTGGTTTCGGCCGAAAATAATTTTTTAATTTCGGTTTCGGCCGAAATGGATCTCATATTTACCGAAAAACCGAAATTTTTATTGATTTATGTAGTTTATCTGATATATTTGCATCTTGAATCAAACTCGAACTATTAAGTTTGGGTTCGATTCTCATCTCTATTAGATATCTATTAAATATCGTGGTTGATTGATTTATGAGTGTCATTAGACTAATTGTTCGAATAACATATACAAGCATCTGGAACAACAACCATTGTATTGAAATTTAAGTTAATTGGCATACGTTCAATGATAATGTTTAACAAAACTTTTTTTATTTAATTTTTTTTAAAACATTTGTTTACAAAAATTTTATTGTCAAAAGTAAGTATCTGTATATCCTCAATCGAACTCGAACTATTAACTTTGGGTTCGATTCTCAACTCTATTAGATATCGTGGTTGATTGATTTATGGGTGTCGTTAGACTAATTGTTCGGATGACATGTACAAGCATTTGGAATTCTAGATATCCTTGCTGAGATAAACATTGTATATGAAACGAAAGCCCGAGAAGATTTGGCTTCCATTCATTAATTCAAAAATAAATGCAGGCGTATTTTAAAGAGCCTAGAATCAACAGAACATCCAATAATTTTACGTATTGGAATTGCAGTCAATATTCATGTCTTGAGCTTACTTATGTAGACCATTTTTGTTGTTGAAAGACTTTTATTTTTGGCTTAAAATAAACGCTTGTTTGGATTTACTTATTAAACTGGCATTGTCATCCTTAAATATTATTTTTTTGTTTCTAATAAAAGTTGGGAAAAATGTCGGTTTTGGCCGAAAATCTCATTACAATTTCGGTTTGATTTCGGTTTCGGCCGAAAATGGAATTTCAATTTCGGCATAATTTCGGGTTCGGTCGAAAATGTGATTTTAATTTTGGCCTAATTTCGGTTTCGGCCGAAATAAAAATATCTGTTTTGGTCGATCTCTAATGTCTATAATCTCTTCCTACGTTTAATCTTAGACAATTATTCGTGGTCCATGTTAGGAAACTATGACCATGCACATAATCATGGTCATAACAGGCCAATCACTCTATTTTTAATTTTACAACTTGCACACAATAAAACTGTATTGCATCATCTAATTACTAATAAAAAATGGAAATTATTTACCTTAGGAAGTTGAGAAATAAAGGCAAAATTTTATCTTCCAATATTTTAACACTTCTTCTAGAAATCAGTTTTTCAATTATTCTAATTGAAAGAGACAACTTTCCGAAACGAAACCAACATTAAAATGTGCATCTAAGATGGATGCATAGATATGAAATAAATAAATAAAATAATTTTTAAAGGGCATAACTAAATAAGCCCGTTCTATCTTTGGAACCGGTTCATCTTGAGCAACCTTCTCCTATATGAGCAAATCGCAATAAAAAAAGCACTTAAAAAATAAAAAATAAATAAAATGATTAAATCTTAAATAATTTTCTAAATCTCAAATTAATTTTGTATAAATCAAGACAAATCAACCCCACTATCCAGAACTATAAGTAATTAAGTCTATTTTATTATGTATGTCATATGATACAGAACCAATTAGGTTTAATTTCAGTTTGGCTATAGTATATTCTATATTATAAATTGATCAAATGAATATGGAATAATGAAAATGGAATATCATAAATTATATTATCCAATTAATGAATAAAATTGTTATTAGTTTTAAAAACATTTTATTATTTATACTATAAATCTTAAAACATTACAAATCTTTAGTTTCGAAACTAAAATCAAAATAACGCTGGCACCAAGACCAAACTCTTTGTCATATACTGGACCTGTTGGTGTCTGGTAGGGTTCATATTGAGTTGAATAACCAAGACGGTTGCGAAGACACCGAAACTTGATTCCTAATCTTATTGGCTTCTCTCACAAATTTTCTCGCACCATTATCTATAATGTATACAGTATACATTGTATACTGCCTTTCTTTCATCAACACTGAGGCTTTCAATAAAGCATTTTCTATAATTCTTTATATAGAAAAACAGTTAGAGG
This sequence comes from Piscicola geometra, assembly GCA_943735955.1. Lineage (NCBI taxonomy): Eukaryota > Metazoa > Annelida > Clitellata > Hirudinida > Piscicolidae > Piscicola > Piscicola geometra. The sequence goes on along the minus strand of OX030959.1, from coordinate 7,614,694 downwards.
TCTTACTTTTGAAAATTTATCTATTTTTGCACAACGAATAAAAAAAATTAAAAACTTGACACCAATAATGGAACATTCATAATTTGTTTAAAATTCATGATAAATAGATTTGAAATTGATGAGAAAAGTTTAATTGTATAAAGGAAAGATAAGTTAATAATAATCACACAAAAACAAAATACAGAAATTTGAAAATTTCATTAATTATATTCTTTTAGCCATATTTTGAAAATATTTTTTTCCTTCTTTAAATTATAAAAAAAATACTAATAATATAATTTTAAGATAATCAAAAAACTATTAAAACCATATTGTAGCTAACTCATTCATAAACAAATGACAATTTAAAAATAGAAGATTTACTGGTTATTTAATTTTCTGTTAATTGTTTATCTTGATGTTCCAATATTGGAACATTGAGCAAGTATAGCCAAATAAAATCTAGTTACTTCGAATACGATCAGAACAATCAGCGATGCTGAATCGGGCAATGAAGATTCCGAATCGTAAGCTGAAAACTTATCAACTTCATGGCATATACATTTCTTCATACTATAAAATTAGAGCGGTTCAAAGATTATAAGTTTAAATCGAAGTTAAACGAAATATTAAACATTTTAATAATTTTTGATCAGGACAGTCAGCGATGTTGAGGAGCCTGGCAATGATCTTGGAAAAGAAGAAGTCTGCACCATTGTTGAAAATGGTTCATATAAGGAAGGACACTTGATGGTCTCAAACAAAGGCTACAAATACACTAAACAAAGAATCTATAAATTAGGTGGTATACAATGGCGGTGCAGTGTCCATAGGTGTCCTGCCGGAGTATCACAAAATGGATCAATTTGCAAGAGAAATAGTTTGCTTCATTGTCATCCAGCTGAACCGGATGCATTGACTAAAGTTCTTCAAACCAAACAGGTAAATAAATATGAGTACTATTCATACTATATAGTTTACAAATTCAAAAGATTTAATCTTTATGATTCCAACTTTCAAACTAGAATGAATATGAGCTTCATTTTCACATGCAGTTGAAAATAGAAGCTAGCAGGAATTTTACCGAAACGGCTGCACAAATTGTTGATAAAGTGGTTGAACTTATTCCATGTAACGACCAGGCTTCCTGTACAAAAAAAAGTAAAATAAACTTGTGCCAAATGTTGTATAGCTACAGGAAAAAAATGAGGCGGCAAAACCCAACAGGGAACTTCTTCACTGTAAGCTTATTTTTTTATTAATCATATGATTGGTTAATAAATAAAATTGCAATAAAGTAAAATGATTTTTTTTAATAACTGCTTAAGAGAGTGAAATAAATAATAAAATTATATCAAAATAAAAGTTGTAAATTAAAATTTTTGTAGTCTCATAAACGCTATCAGTTTGTCTTGGGCTACACATTGTATCTTGAGTATGTTATCAATGACTTTTAATCATCCCGAATTCATGGTTTTAAGAATTATTTTCGTTAAGATCTTTTTTTGTAAAAGTCTATTTTGACTGTACCATACCAACCAGTTTTCCAGGGCAGGAAAAAGTAACAAAAACGTGTGCAAAACTGTGAATAAGCGCAGAAAAAAGCGGCAGCAAGAGCAGATTGGAGAACCTATTTATTGTAAGCTCATTTTTACATTTTAATCCACTTGATTTTTTAGATACATTTCGATGGTTCATTAATTACTAATAATTCAACCTTAACAGATCGATGAGCAGTAATTAATGGAGTGCAGTCAACTCATCCCTTAAATCTTTTAAAAAATGACTTTATTTTTATAGACTTTTCATTTGAATATAAGAAATGACTTGACTTTTATAGACTTTTCATTTGAATTTAAATCATTTCTTTATAAAGTGAATTTTTTTAAAAATAAAAATTTAAAACCATAGCCCTAAATTGATGTTGTCTCTATAAAAAGATATAAACTGACATTCTACAAAACAATTAATCGATTTAGACATTTGCATCCGCACCTTTGAGTTTTCTTTATTCTGCAGTTTATACACTACCGAATTCACACAAGTATTTAATAGGCGTATACTATCTATCTATCTATCTATCTATCTATCTATCTATCTATCTATCTATCTATCTATCTATCTATCTATCTATCTATCTATCTATCTATCTATCTATCTATCTATCTATCTATCTATCTATCTATCTATCTATCTATCTATCTATCTATCTATCTATCTTACTATCTCTCAGAGTATTTATATAGCGCCATTTTATAGATCTCAATACTATATATATATATATAATTAGAGGTAATAGTATTTGCATAGGGCACTAATACATGCATGAAACACTGATATCTTTTAAATAGAAATTTTTTTACATAATGAAAAAGAAATTGGTGAGCAAGTTGGCTTAGATAGTAAAGTCGTTAGACCTACAACTTAAAGGTCGCCAGTTCGAATCCCTATTCAGCCAACCGTGAACTATCATATACCGAGTGTATTGATGCTGTGTTTCACGTCGTGTGAGTGGCGCTTTTCATTGTTAATCTGTCTCTCTCTACATCTAAATTTCCGACTTTATATAAAGCTTCTGTTATCATACCTACTCTAAAAAATAATTCATTAGACCCTACTCAAATTTCTAACTATAGACCTATTTCTAATCTATCATTAATATCTAAAATAATAGAAAAAGTAGTTTATCAACAAATCTACTCATATTTAAATGTTAACTCCCTTATCCCTTATTTACAATCTGGTTTTCGTTTAGGTCATAACTTTGAATCAGGGGCGGCGATCTGCGGAAAATCTTGGGGGGGGGGGTCCTCCCCAGGATTGGAATCAAAGAACCGGTATCGGCCAATACAGTAAAAGAAATACTATTTAGTATTGTTTACTGTAGTGCAAATTATTTTGTTTTAACTATTAATGTTTGTATCACCAAACATTAAAAAAAGTTTGATACTCAATAAAAATACTTTTCTATTGCCACTATGAGCGATTTGAAAAAAAACAATAGCGATTTTAGTACCTTTTATTATTTGTCATCTATATAAATTCAATTACAACTAGCCATCAACCCATCAAATAAATGTTATAACATCTTGTTTTCCATTCCTTTCTGAGTACAATAGTTTAACAAAATTACAAATAGATTTGAATTTGCCAAAGTTATAAACAAATATACATTGGGAGATTTTTTTGGCCCACATTTAAATTTAGAATGTATATTTAGAATCTAAATATACACTGTGGACCATTTAGATAACATAAAATACCCTCTCTGCCTGTCCTTCTGCCCTCTCCCCACAGCTCGTTTACTCCAATTTCCAAAAAGACCCTTCCGAATGTCTGACCGACTAGCAAATTCTTCTGCTAGTCTTTTCAAATCCAGACTGTCAAGTATATCCTGATGTGCATGACAAAGGGCCAGTGAATTCAAGCGAGGCTGTGTCATAGGTGCACGCAAGCAAGTCTTAAGACGCCGCAAAGCACTAAAAGATCTTTCTGCAGTACATAACGCTGTTGGACACACAAGCATCAACCTGATCAATCTTTCAACCTAAGAAAACAAATGTCTGGCTTCCGTGATCATAGCTTGCATTATTTTTTTCGTTGGTGCTAAAGTTCATTTTGGTCTTTAAACATAGTTAACTGTGAACAAAGACCAGTTTCATTTAACTCACGATACTGCTTGCAAATATCATGGTTCACTTAACCAGTCAGCAACATTGTCTCCAGCAGCAAGTGTGAACGCAAACCAGGAAAATCTCGATCGAACCTTTCTGTGAGTTGCATGATTGCAATGTCTATGACAGCGTAATATGCTGCTCGATAATTTTCCTCTCGTGTTGTTGCTATTTAAGCTGGGCCCAACCCACAATACTTTTGTGGAGGCTTTCGCACCCGAGGTACAGCAATCGGCTCGAGATCATATGCCAAAACCATACTGTTGACATCTCTGAAAATGACGTTAAACTGTTCATATGACCGTCGGCGACGTAGTTTTTGCACAACTGAATCAGTCGCTGCAACCATTCCACTGACCTTGGCACTTGCTGATTGCAACGACTTGTTTAACTGTTCCAGAAGTGAAAACACCAAAACAACTACCTTAAGGACCAGTGCAGTAGTGCCCTGTTAAAAAAAGGTCTCAAGCCGTTCAGCTGTTTCATCAGCAGTACCACTGGAAGCAAGCTAACAAGTACCACTTCATAATGTTTAAGCACAGAAGACACTGTAGAAACTCTGGTCAGTCATTTTGTAGGACAAAGAAGTTTTACATTATACTTTTTATTCAGTGGCTCATCAGGAAAGGCAATTAAAAGAGACACTAAAACATCAATAAACTGCTTCTTGACCTTCTCTTAACGATTGTAAAAAGCACCTTACTCTTGGACAAACTGAAGTGAATTGCTCACAAAGGGATTTGCGGCAGCTGTGGGCTGGGCAAAAGATTTGCACAGTGTGCAGAACAGTCGGAAAAAAATGCAAGCGGATGCTCACTCCTGATAATAGCCTGACAACCATTATATCGGCCGTTCATGTTAGCAGCGCTTAGTTTTTCTATTGGTAGCATAATTCTGATCAGAAAATCTTTTACTACAGCAGATAATGTTTTTCTGACCGTATCTGGGGGGGGGGCTGAATAAACCAATGAACTGTTCATTAACATTCAGAGCTTCATCAAAAAAACGAATGCATATCGATTCCTGCTCTAACCCATTGCAGCCTTGTGTGGCGTCAACCACAACACCAAACTGGCTTGATTCGGCATTAACAGTGCACACTGTGTTTCTAACGATAGAATGAGTTAAAAGCCTCAGCATTTCTTTTTGGCAGTTATGCGATATGAAACTTGTAGTTTGATTTAACTACAACTTTAGTTAATGTTCGAAGCCTTTTGAAATTCATTAACCTTGGTTCATTTAAAAAATAGAAAAGATCGATATTGAAGTGGACCTCAGAATCCCCCTATGAATATCGCCCATGCAAAATAAGTAGCACAATATGAATGATTTTTTTAATAAAAATGTAAATCTGTCTGCTTGCGAAATTTTCTAAAAAGCATTCTGAATGTCTGCTTGCGAAAATTGAAATAATATATTACTGAACAAAAATTCTCTTTCATGTTATGGTTGACGATTATGCTTGTATTAAGATAGGAGTTGAGAAATTATTGTATTTGTAAAACTGAGAAGGGTCCATGTTAAGATAGACCCCAGGACCCCCCTAGCATTCCTGCTCATACATACTCACAATGTATTACTGTATTAGCATTTTTTTATCCCATGGTTGACGATTAGGCTCGTATTAAAATTATAGTTGAGAGAAGTGTATTTTTAAAAGATAAAAAAAACTAGGTGAAGGAGTATTTAAGTAAGAAAAGAATATTTTTGTTTCAGACAGCTATCACTATAACTACACATACTCACAATGTATTATTGTATAAACATTCACTTTTATGCCATGGTTGACGATTATGCTCATATCCAAATAGAAATTTTTGAATACAAAAATTGAAAAAAAGTGGGGGGGTCCTGATCCCAGGACCCCCCCAGGATCGCCGCCCATGCTGTGAATCGTCCCTCTTAAAACTCTATAATGACCTTATTCACGCCTTTGATAATAAAAAATGTTCTGTACTTGTTTGCTTAAATTATTCGGCTGCTTTTGATACTGTAGACCCCTCATTATTACTACTATTACTAAAAAATAAGTTCAATATTAAGGATTCCTCGTTTTTATGGATTAAGTCATATTTATCTAATAGATCTGTTTATGTTTCTTTAAATCACTGTACCTCTACCCCATCTACTTACCCATATGGTGTTCCTCAAGGTTCTATTCTTGGTCCTTTGTTCTTTATTCTATACGTCTCTGAAGTATCTTCTATCATTTCCTCTCATTCTCTCAACTCCCTAACCTATGCTGACCATTCGCAGTTATATGTCAGCTTCGATACATCATCATATAATACTGTTATGTCGTCTATATCTTCATGTCTATTATCTATTGAAAACTGGTCTAGCTCAATGTCTTTAAAATTGAATCCACTAAAGTTTGAACTTATATTTTTTGATAAAAATGGTAAACTAATTAATGGTTCATGTAATTTTTCCACTCATACTATTGTTCCATCTAATCATATTCGTAGCTTAGGATTTATTTTCGACTCAAAATTAACCTTATCAAACCAAATTCTATCAGTCACTAAATCTTGCTATTTTCATCTCAGACGTATCAGACAATTATTACCTTACTTAGATGACCCTTCTTTAAAGATGTTAGTCTCTGCACTTGTTTTATCTCGAATTGACTATTGTAACTCACTCTATTATAATTTACCTGAATCTACTTTAAAACTATTAAATAAAGTATTTAATTATGCAGCTAGAGTCATTAGCCGTACTCCTATTTATCACCACATTACACCATCTCTCATCTTATAACATTGGCCCCCCATCAAATTTAGGATTATATTTAAAATCTGTGTTTTTATGTTTAAATTAAAAAACTCCCCAGTATCCCCAATATACCTCAAATCATTAATAACTCACCATCATAGAAATAATTTAAGATCATCCACTCAAAATCATTAATAAAAATGTCAGTTTTGTATAGCGCCCGGGCACGCAACTGAAGCGCCACTCACACGACATAAGTCGTGAAACACCGCATCATATACACTAGGTATATGATAGCTCACGGTTGGCTGTACAGGGATTTGAACTGGCGACCTTTAAGTTGCAGGTCTAACGACTTACCATCTAAGCCAACTTCATCTCTTCCATTAATAACTCTTTTGCTAAACGTTCTTTCCATTTTGCAGGTCCATATATTTGGAACTCATTACCCCCTCATTTAACTACTTCTAAATCATTATTTACTTTTCGTAAGGATCTGAAGACATATCTGTTTAACAAATTCATTTACGAGAGCTCTTGAATTTGTATAAAGAGCTCTATAGAAATCTATTTGATTGGATGATTTATTGCCTCAGTTGCGTGCCTTGGTGTATTATAAGTACGCATTATTCTTTTTATTATAATAATAAAATAATTAATATTAACGCTTACTCCAAACTTTAATATTTTAAACTTTTTTAATAGCGATAATAAAGATAATTTTGCGCTATAATCAAAATAATTTCATAAATGTGAATAAATGAAAAGTTAAAATTTAAAGTGTTTTAATTGAAGCTTAATAAATCACTTGCAAGTTTAACTATTTAAAATTGTAGCTAATTTAGAACATAAACTTTGTAAAAGAGTGTGCACGGCCAAATAAAAGGAACTTTAATAAAGTCACTTTATGTAATAAAGTTTATTAAATTAAAATGTTGTCGGACACCTGGGATGAGTTTTGCGACAAGCATGCGAGGATAATGGCGAATTGTTTTTGTCGGAATGTTTCCAAGTTCATTCTCGTTCATCCTGAAACTACAAAAAACAACTTTCTTGAAAAGTGCTTGGAGTTGTTTGCAAGATACTACTGTCTCCAAAATGGAGGTATTGAGAATGGCAAGTTTTCCACAGTGCCCAAGATTCTCAAAAATTCCAAATGGTGGGCTGTTTTCTTTGTTGGGCGTTTGAGGTTAAGTAGCTTTTTTTAAAAATAGTCTTTATTGATCACGGTTTGACAGACGCAGGCCATGTTACATGTTGCAATGCAACATTGTTGCATAAGATACAAGATAATAGTAGATAATTATAGGATACTGATGCTAATGATAATGGTTTGAAAAAATACTACAAGACAAAGGATATGGTGAATATGGTAATAATTAAGTAGATAAATAAATAATAAGAATCAGAGATGATAATATAAATATAAATGTAAATTATAGAATGTGATGTTTAAGAAGACGAGGGAGGAATGTTTTAATTTCAAGTGTAGTATATATAGGGGTATAAAAATTGTGTTTTCGGGGTCTTAAGTTATGAGTAGATTTTTTAAGGGGGGGGGTAAGATATGGTGAAGAACATGGTCAGAGTTAGTAGATTTTCTAAAAAATAGTTTAGTGTCTAAAGTGGTAAACATGGAAGTGATAGATGGGTAGAGAGAGGGAAGGTAGTTAAGTCTAATGAGTTTATTAATTAGGGACTGGAGTTGCTTAATGTGTGGCTGATTAGCAAAACCAGACCAAGAAGGAGCTGCATACTTAAGGTGAGAGATGATAAGGGACTCAGTGATGTCAATGAGTTTGGCACCAAAGAGTCCATGGGAACGGATTGTTTTGATGGCATGAAAAGTTTGAAAGCATTTATTGATAATGTGATCTATGTGTGGTGAAATGTTAAGGGTGTCAGTGAATGTGATACCTAAGATAGTTAGTTTGTACGTGCGTTGAATGGAAGGATGTAAAGCTGGTGGTGTGATGCGTTTATAACTATTGTGGACTATGAGTTCAAATGATTTTTTGAGGTTAAGTGAGAGATTACTGAGCTTGGCCCACTTAGAAAGGGAGTCAAGCTCTGATTGGATGGTATGGGTGTTAGATGATGGAATAATGAGATAGGTGTCATCAGCGAATTTTAAAATATAATTAGAAGGGTGATAGGGTTGAAGTGAAGAGGCGTTGATTATAAAGGTAGATGGACCAAGAACTGAGCCTTGAACCACGCTAGAGTTGATGGGAAGGATACTAGAAAGTTGATTCAAATAAATGGTGGAATGTGATCGGTTGGAAAGGAATGAAATGAGAAGGTTATATATGTTGTCATCAAGAGGAAGAAGTGCAAGATTGGAGGCGAGGGTATGGTGATCAAGAGTGTCAAAGGCTTTAGTAAAGTCAAGAGCAGTAAGGTGAACATGACTATTAGTTTTGAGAAGTGAAGTGATGGTAGACGTGATAGCAATTATGGCAGAAGTGGGAGAACCTGATGGGTGAAAGGCGAATTGATCTTGAAGAATAGGTATTACTGAAGGGTGATTGAAGCAAGGGTATATATATTGAGAAAGTATGATTTTTTCGAGAAGGCGTGATAATATTAGGGTGACTGAAATGGGGCGAAAGTCTTGAGGCGATGTTGGATGTTTAGTTTTGGGGATGGGATGAATAATGCTGGATTTCCACTGAAGAGGAAAATAAGAAGTGTTAATGCAATTGTTGAAGATGATGGAAAGTGGAGTTAAGAGAATATTTTTAAAGAATAGGTCTTTTATCATCATTCAACACGATCCCTTACAGCAATTCTTCATCCGATTCTTCTAACCCTTCAAAGCAGCGAAAAGGCAACAGCAAACTACTCACCGTCTTCTCCACACATAACAAAACTGCTACAGTTCAGACTGCCAACAACAAGAACGACATGGAACATGTTAGCAAGCAAACACAAGACAAATCTGCAACAACAACCTCGACATCTCTTCTCAACAAGGTTCCTCTAATGAAGGATAGAGACCTGCATCTTCTCATTGAGAAGGAGGTCACTGGCAATTTCAGGTGTATTCTTCTTTGTTTCACAACAACACTCTACACGCTTGAACATCTAGCCATTAAATTCCAACATAAAACTGCCAACTACATCTCTACACTGCCACCATAATTCTCACCATGCACCTTCACAAAAACCTGTCACTATGTCACACTAAAAAATTGCATTCTAAACCATTTTTTTCTTCTACTGTTTGAAAGTGAATTGGATTAATATTGTATAATTAAGGAAATCCATGGATTGCATGATTCATACAGTCATTCCATGGAATTTTGTTAACATCTTAAACTTTCTGCAATAAACTATACAACTGTAAACAAAATATTAAAACGTATTTTTAAGACTTTTTTACATTTTATAAAATAATATTTGATAAAATAAAAAAATTAATCAATAATTATTTCAAAATTGAAAGTGAATCGGGATCACAAGATGCAGATGCAATAGTCTCAATTTTAAATGCACCAGGTTAGATGAGTGATGAATGAATGACCGATTAGTTAAGCGTTTTTTTATGCTTGTATGTAAAACATGAACACCAGGCTTGTACCAGAAAAAGAGTAGCGAAAAGTTGGTCCTATCGACTGGCAATCCCTTCCACCACGGCAAGAGTCATACAAACATTTCCAGCACGTGTGAAAGGCCGTATGACATGGCAAGCATGATGCTGAGAAGTGGTCTGTTGGAGAGGTTCAATGGGGTGCATCTGAGCTGGAAGCTGCTCATCAATCTTCCTCGTCACGCTGCTGCTGCTGGTACTAATGGCGTTGGTGAAAGTAGTTGTGGTCGTGTTAGTGGTGCTGTTGATTATGGTGAAGAAGAAAGACCTTTTTTGAGCTTTCTGAAAAGAAAGTTTCTCTGCTACGTAACCAAAGTCAACAAAAATAGCGATTGTTCTTACGATGATGATGAGGATGAAAACGATGATCTCTGTGTCGTCAAGACTGAAATATTCAGCACTTGCAATAATGTGAGAGTCATCAACACCGTACTTCCTAGTTTCAATGGACCAATTGCAGACCAGCAACAGCCAATCATCGGAACTTATGCCGTCATATTTGTTCTCTCAGATACTAATGTATGGTTTTCAATTGATTACGATAAATAAACCTATTTCAATTGTAATGTTCTGAATCTGCCATTAACTCTGCCCCCATCCCCAGGCATTGTCTGAAGAGAAGGAGAGACTGCAAAGCTTACTGACCAAACTGCCGAGCCATCCTGCCGTCTCATTGGTGCTTTTCAAATCACGCAACTTACTTCTCAGCGATACTGAACTCTGGAATATCTTAGGACTGACTTCATTGGTGACAGAGGGTGTAATCTCATGTTATGACGTAGTTAATGTGGATTGTCACTTGGATGACGTAACGAATGTTGACCTGAATAATAAGGTTTTTAACTTTCTCTCATTTTGAAATGACCTTGGAATCGCCTTTATTCATCCGATCTTTCACCCGCCATTCATCCTCACGCAGCTGGAAAGTTCAATCTTATGGTCGATGGACAGATGCTCCCCTCCTGAATGTCCCACTGCGGTTGGACTGATAGAGTATGTCGAGACTGCTTTATGACATATGTCAAAAGCAGACATCAAAACTCATGGCAATTAACTTATTCTTTTAGTGCTTTCGTAGTCAACAACACTGCTATCGCAACCAACGAGACTGATTCCGAAGATCCTGAGAAGTAAGTTCAAAGCTAATACCGTAAACACCATGTTCAAGACACATTTGCGCATCTTGTGTTTGCTATAAATAATAATAATATAAATAATCTAAGTCTGCTCATTACTTTACCAAGGGACGCTGGTAGCAAAAAAAATGTCCACGATGTCATTAATAATGTTGTAAAAGTAGAAAACATTATCCGGCTTTCTCGTGGAAAGGTCCTTACACGTCTATCTGTTCTCTGAAAAAAATCAAGGCTACGTAAAGGCACTAATACCTGCTTTGTTGGATGTTTTTAGCTCCTTGTGCACATCTTTAAGATATTATCGGTTTCTTCAAAGAATTGAATCTGTCAGTGCAAGGTAAGAGTACCGACTTGTTTCGTCTCATAGATGAAGACTGTGCATTTTAGCAGAAGATTGTTGGCTGACCAGCACGGAGAAAATGATGTCATGCTTTTAGCTTTTTCAGAAGCAATTGAAAATTGAAAAAATTATGAGAATGGAGTGGCATTGTAACTTTTACGGTGAATAATCATTTAAACGTTTTTCTGAATATGTTTAAAGAATAATTCCTGATGAAGAAGACTCCTGTACTGGAAATTAATGGATTGGAAAAAGTTAATTGTGTGGATTTTGGATCAGTGTGTTTCCTGAATATTTTGAACTACATACGTGAATCAGGATTTTCTTTAATCACACTAAAAACAGAAATTGTATAAATGTCTATAGTTATTTGTGAATCACTTTGACTGAAATCAATCTACGAAATAATTTGCTCATTAGTTCTTAAACAATAACTATTCGTCTCACTAGTTATGAATATTACTACATTAATATAGGGCTTTAGATAGATATTGCTTTACCGTTTGGTGTTAGTGGGCCGTGAAGACTATTGAAAATTGCCAAGTGACCCGCTACTTTGAAAAGTTTAAGAACCATTGCCTTAGAGAACCCAAGCTTGCTATACCGTAAACTCCATGTATAAGGCGCACTAACTTATAAAAGTAAATTTTATGAATAAAAAAGTGCGCTTTAAACATGGTATTAACGGCAATTGCTTCATGAGATATGCATTTCTGCATTATTCAACTAATAAATACTATAAACACGATCAGGACAATTAGCGATGTTGAGCCTCATGACAATGAAGATGGAGAGCAACTGTCGTAAGTAAAACACTTATAAAAGCCTCATCGTTTATGCATTTCTCCTTTATACTAACCTATAATTGGTAGAGGGAGGTTGCACAAGTCGGAATGATTTTAAACGTAGCCTCATAGCTCAATTGCATAAGAAATAATTTGAATTTATCCAGCCATTATATTGATACTTTGTCTAGTTATGTGAACTCAAACAGAAAACTAGATAAAAAAAAGAAAAACAAGTTTTTTTTACTACAAACATGAACACCAAAAAATTCCATGTTGAGCAACTGGGTACTCAAGATGGAATGCTTTGTTCCCTAAGATGAATTCATATTGTATTTAATAAAATATGCCATTTAAAAGTTGTATTTATCGTCAAAATTATTTAGTTATCTAAAGAATTACACCAGTTTGTATTTGAATATGAATAGTCATTTAATTAAATTGACTAAATTAAATTAAATTTAGCTTTTAGGTTAATTTTGCAAATTTAACTTTTTTGCTCTAGGCTTTCTAGTTTTCTTTTCGACCTTTACTGGTTCAACTTTTTCAAAAAATGCCTGCCATTGTTGGGTCTTTCACTACCTAAGGAAGAGTGGCATATCTACAGGAAGATTTATTTCTTCTGTTGATATCCATCGTTGACATGAAACAACTGAATTGATGTCTTTGACATTTCTCATGATATAATCTAGAGGGTTATCATTCCAAATTAATCTTTTACTATTGAATACTTTTTCCAGTTTATGATCATGAGAACTCCTAAAAGTTTTTAAAGATTTGTTCTTAGCAATGCTAAGTCTTAGCATAGCTGGAAATTTTCCTATTCTGTTAGACCTTACTGTCCCCCATAAGCTTCGCTTTGAGGTTCACCAATTAGCTTCAGTGAGCTGAAAAATCTATCTCCAAAAAATAAATTTGGTAGTTTCGAAACTGAAATCAAACTAACGCTGGCACCAAGACCCAACTCCTTGTCGTATACTGAACATGTTCCTGTCTGGTAGGGCTCATATTGAGTTGAATAACCAAGATGGTTGCGAAGACAGCGAAACTTGAATCCTAATCTTATTGGCTTCTCTCATAAATGTTTTTGCACCATTATCTATAATGTAACTGCAATTCTTTCATCAACACGGAAGCATTTGCAATAATTTTTGATATAGAAAAACAGTTAGAGGTCTAACTTTGGAAAATTTATCTTTATTTATTTATTTATTTTTGCACAACGAATAAAATAAAAAATTAAAACTTATAGTAAAACTTGACACCCCTCATTCAAACTCACTGTTCCAATAATGGAACATTCATAATTTGTTTAACATTCATGATAAATAGATTTGAAATTAATGAGAAAATTATAATTGTATATAAAGGAAGGATAAGTTAATAATAATCACACAAAAACAAAATACAGAAAATTTGAAAATTTTATTAATTATATTTTTTTAGCCATATTTTAAAATATTTTTTTCTTTCTCTTAATTATAAAAACAAATACCAAAAGTATAGTTTTAGGATAATCAAAAAACTATTAAAACCTTATTGTAGTTAACTGATTCATAAACAAATTAAAATTTAAAAATTAAAGATTTACTGCTCATTTAATTTTCTGTTGTTTATCTTGATGTTCCAATAGCCTAATAAAATCTAATTACTTCGAATACGGTCAGAACAATCAGCGATGTTGAATCGGGCAATGAAGATTCCGAATCGTAAGTTGAAAACTTATCAACTTCATGGCATATACATTTCTTCATTCTATAAAATTAGAGCGGTTCAAAGATTATAAGTTTTAATCGAAGTTAAACGAAAAATTAAACCTTTTAATCATTTTATGATCAGGACAGTCAGCGATGTTGAAGAGCCTGGCAATGATCTTGGAGAAGAAGAAGAAGTCTTCACCATTGTTGAAAATGGTTCACATAAGGAAGGACACTTGATGGTCTCAAGCAAAGGCTACAAATACACTAAAAAAAGAATCTATAAATTGGGTGGAATACAATGGCGGTGCAGTGTCTATAGGTGTCCTGCTGGAGTAAAACAAGATGGATCAATTTGCAAGAGAAATAGTTTGCTTCATTGTCATCCAGCTGAACCGGATGCATTGACTAAAGTTCTTCAAACCAAACAGGTAAATAAATATGAGTACTATTCATACTATATAGTTGACAAATTCAAAAGATTTAATCATTATGATTCCAACTTTCAAACTAGAATGAATATGAGCTTCATTTTCACATGCAGTTGAAAATAGAAGCTAGCAGGAATTTTACCGAAACGGCTGCACAAATTGTTGATAAAGTGGTTGAACTTATTCCATGTAGCGACCAGGCTTCCTGTACAAAAACAAGTAAAAAAAACTTGTGTCAAATGTTAAATAGCTACAGGAAAAAAATGTGGCGGCAAAACCCAACAGGGAACTTTTTCACTGTAAGCTTATTTTTTTATTAATCATATGATTGGTAATAAACAAAATTGCAATAAAGTAAAATTATTATTTTTTAATAACTGCTTAAGAGAGTGAAATAAATAATAAAATTATATCAAAATAAAAGTTGTAAATTAAAATTTGTGTAGTCTCATAAACGCTATCAGTCTGTCTTGGGCTACCCATCGTATCTTGAGTATGTTATCAATGACTTTTAATCATCCCGATTTCATGGTTTTGAGAATTATTTTCGTTAAGATCTATTTTTTAAAAAGTCTATTTTGACTGTACCATACCAACCAGTTTTCCAGAGCAGGAAAAAGTAACAAAAACGTGTGCAAAACTGTGAATAAGCGCAGAAAAAAGCGGCAGCAAGAGCAGAATGGAGAATCTATTTATTGTAAGCTCATTTTTCTATTTTAATCCACTTGATTTTTTAGATACATTTTGATGGTTCATTAATTACTAATAATTCAACCTTAACAGATTGATGAGCAGTATTTAATAGAGTGCAGTCAACTCATCCCTTAAATCTGTAAAAAAATGACTATATTTTTATAGACTTTTCATTAGAATATAAATCATTTCTTTATAAAGTGAATTTTTTTTAAATAAAAATTTAAAACCATCGCCCTGAAGACTTTTTATCCTAAAGAATTTTTATCCTAAAGACTTTTTATCTTGAAGACTTTTTATCCTGAAGACTTTTTATCCTGAAGACTTTATCCTGAAGACTTTATCCTGAAGACTTTTTATCCTGAAGACTTTTTATCTTAAAGACTTTTTATCCTGAAGACTTTTTATCCTCAAGACTTTTTATCCTGAAGATTTTTTATCCTCAAGACTTTTTATCCTCAAGATTTTTTATCCGTTTACCAATAATTTTTATTGTATTTGATAAATTAAAGTTCGTTTTAATTATGTAATTTAAAAAAAATATAGTTTGTTTTATTTATTTAAAATTGTGATACGAATTTATGAAAAAATCCGTTTTTTATATAAAAAGTCCGTTTTATTTATACTAAAATATTAACAAGGAGACTTTTTCTCCAAGAGACTTTTTCTACAAGAGGTTTTTTTCCAGGAGACTTTTTGTAGAAGGTATTTTATCCGAAGGCTTTTTTTCCGAGAGGCTTTTTATCCTACATCCTAAGATTGATTTTAATCGACGCGCTGCAACGTGACTCACTTTTTTAGGTCAACAACATATGAGACCTCTAATCGTTTAAATAGCTATACTTTCGTTATTTGTAGTCTCTTAGGTAAAATATTTAGTATATTTTTAAAAGTTTTAAACTCCTTTTTCTGAAAATAATATTTTAAATTCCGAAAAGTGAAAAGAAAAAATCCGTGCAACTACCTAATCAATCAATCAATCAATCAACAAATCACTAATGATTTGTATAGCGCCCAATTGCGCTCAGCCAACACGTTTTGAAAAAATACGTTTTCAGACCTCGACGGAAAGTTATGAGTGACTTAGTTGAAGTAAGAGAGGAAGGTAAAGAATTCCATAAAAGAGGATCACAGTAAGAAAAAGAACGTTTAGCAAAAGAGTGTTTAACTGGAAAACGAAAATAACGCTTAAAGGTAGAAGATCTTAGACCAGATTTAGGGGGTTGTTTAATTAGATTTTAAAGATAAATCTTAACTAATCAAGTTCGATTTTTATTTTGAGCTTCGTTTTATTTAAAATAAAATTGTTCGAGATGGTTTGAGTTGAATTTACACGGGTATTAGCATGAAAAAAGTATTAATGGACAAAAATTGATATATTTTAATTTAAAATAATTTTGAATAGTAATACATTAATTTAAATTATATTAATTCTTCAACCCGAACCCCTAAATTTTTTTTCTTTGTACTTTTCAAAAGCGATAATAAACAATAATATAGTCTTAGCAATCCTTATTTAGAAATTAAATTATAAGTAGAATAATTAAAAGTCGTAAGTATTTAAATGGCGTTTTAAAAATCGTTTTAAAGCTTTAATATTGAAAATTGTGACTAATTTGAAACAAACTTTTTCAAAAGAGAGCACCGCCAATTTACAAAAACTTCATTTTATTCAAAATGTTGTCGGACACCTGGCATGACTTTTGCGACAAGCAGGCGAGGATAATGGCGTGTGGTTTTGCTCGGAATGTTTCCAAGTTCATTCTCGATCATCCTGAAACTACAAAAAATAACTTTCTTGAAAAGTGCTTGGAGTTGTTTGCAAGATACTACTGTCTCCAAAATGGAGGTATTGAGAATGGCAAGTTTTCCACAGTGCCCAAAATTCTCAAAAATTCCAAATGGTGGGAGGTTTTCTTTGTTGGTGGTTTGAGGTTAAGTAGCTTAATCAATCAATCAATCACTAATGATTTGATTAGCGCCCTTTACTAAGTGAACAAAAGCGTTCTTTAAATAAATTTGTTAAATAAAACGGTTTTTAGACAACTACCAATATATGTATATATATATCAATTTAAATATAAAAAAACAAACAATCAACCTTAATAATCGAACCTCACCCACACCACCATGACAATCCCCGCTAAAAAATCACTATCACCACCAAAAAAATTCAATCATCACTACAGTACCAACACTCATACCACAGCAGAATCATCACCACATCATCCTCAAAATCATAAAACACAATCATCATTCTCGTCGAAACAATTTTTTTTCCATTTTGTAAATAAATATGATTATAAATACTTATTATTAGTGAAATTAAAAACTTACTCGTCGAAACAGGCTAAATGTAGGCTAACTTACTGGTCGAAACTAATTTTTTTGTTAAAAACTCGTCGAAACATGCTAAATGTAGGCTAAAAACTCGTTAATAAGTATTTATAATCATATTTATTCACACAAAATTTTTTTTTGTTTCGACGAGTTCATGTTGCGACGAGTTCAATGCATACCTTTTTATCATCATTTAACAGGATCCCTTCCAGCAATTCTTCATCCGATTCTTCTAACCCTTCAAAGCAGCGAAAAGGCAACAGCAAACTACTCACCGTCTTCTCCACATATAACAAAACTGCTACAGTTCAGACTGCCAACAACAAGAACGACATGGAACATGTTAGCAAGCAAACACAAGACAAATCTGCAACAACAACCTCGACATCTCTTCTCAACAAGGTTCCTCTAATGAATGATAGAGACCTGCATCTCCTTATTGAAAAGGGGGTCACTGGCAATGTCAGGTGTGTTCTTCTTTGTTTCACAACAACACTCTACACGCTTGAACATCTAGCCATTAAATTCCAACATAAAACTGCCAACTACATCTCTACACTGCCACCATACTTCTCACTATGCACCTTCACAAAAACCTGTCACTATGTCACACTAAAAAATTGCATTCTAAACCATTCTATTTTTCTACAGTTTGAAATTGAATTGGATTAATATTGTATGATTAAAAAAATCCATGGATTGCCTGATTCATACAGTCTTTCCATGGAATTTTGTTAACATCTTAAACTTTCTGCAATAAACTATACAACTGTAAACAAAATATTAAAACGTATTTTTAAGACTTTTTACATTTTATAAAATAATATTTGATTAAAAAAAAGTAATCAATAATTATTTTAAATTTGATAGTGAATCGGGATCACAAGATGCAGATGCAATAGTCTCAATTTTAAATGCACCAGGTTAGATGAGTGATGAATGAATGACCGATTAGTTAAGCATTTTTTTATGCTTGTATGTAAAACATGAACACCAGGCTTGTACCAGAAAAAGAGTAGCGAAAAGTTGGTTCTATCGACGGGCAATCCCTTCCACCACGGCAAGAGTCATACAAACATTTCCAGCACGTGTGAAAGGCCGTATGACATGGCAAGCATGATGCTGAGAAGTGGTCTGTTGGAGAGGTTCAATGGGGTGCATCTGAGCTGGAAGCTGCTCATCAATCTTCCTCGTCACGCTGCTGCTGGTACTAATGGCGTTGGTGAAAGTAGTTGTGGTCGTGTCAGTGGTGCTGTTGATTATGGTGAAGAAGAAAGACCTTTTTTGAGCTTTCTGAAAAGAAAGTTTCTCTGCTACGTAACCAAAGTCAACAAAAAGAGCGATTGTTCTTACGATGATGATGATGATGATGAAAACGATGATCTCTGTGTCGTCAAGATTGAAATATTCAGCACTTGCAATAATGTGAGAGTCATCAACACCGTACTTCCTAGTTTCAATGGACCAATTGCAGACCAGCAACAGCCAATCATCGGAACTTACGCCGTCATATTTGTTCTCTCAGATACTAATGTATGGTTTTCAATTGATTACGATAAATAAACCTATTTTAATTGTAATGTTCTGAATCTGCCATTAACTCTGCCCCCATCCCCAGGCATTGTCTGAAGAGAAGGAGAGATTGCAAAGCTTACTGACCAAACTGCCGAGCCATCCTGCCGTCTCATTGGTGCTTTTCAAATCACGCAACTTACTTCTCAGCGATACTGAACTCTGGAATATCTTAGGACTGACGTCATTGGTGACAGAGGGTGTAATCTCATGTTATGACGTAGTTAATGTGGATTGTCACTTGGATGACGTAACGAATGTTGACCTGAATAATAAGGTTTTTAACTTTCTCTCATTTTGAAATGACCTTGGAATCGCCTTTATTCATCCGATCTTTCACCCGCCATTCATTCTCACGCAGCTGGAAAGTTCAATCTTATGGTCGATGGACAGATGCTCCCCTCCTGAATGTCCCACTGCCGTTGGACTGATAGAGTATGTCGAGACTGCTTTATGACATATGTCAAAAGCAGACATCAAAACTCATGGCAATTAACTTATTCTTTCAGTGCTTTCGTAGTCAACAACACTGCTATCGTAACCAACGAGACTGATTCCGAAGATCCTGACAAGTAAGTTCAAAACTAATACCGTAAACACTATGTTCAAGAAACATTCGTATTATGCGGCGCATCTTGTGTTTGCTATAAATACTCCAAGTCTGCTCATTACTTTACTAAGGGACTCTGGTAGCAAAAAAATAAAGTCCACGATGTCATTAATAATGTTGTAAAATTAGAAAACATTATCCGGCTTTCTCGTGGAAAGGTCCTTACTCGTCTATTTGTTTTCTGAAAAAAATCAAGGCTACGTAAAGGCACGAATACCTGCTTTGTTGGATGTTTTTAGTTCCTAAAACATTTACCTTGTGCACACCTTTAAAGTATTTTCGGTATCCTCGAGGAATTGAATCTGTCAGTGCGATGAATGAGTACCAACTTGTTCCGTCTAATAGATGACGACTGTGCATTTCAGCAGGAGATTGTTGAGTGGCTGACCAGCACGGAGAAAAAGATGTTCTGCTTTTAGCATTTTCAGAAGCAATTGAAAAGGGAAAAAATTATGAGAATTAAGTGGCATTGCTAACTGTTATGGTTAAGAAGCATTTAAAAGTTTTTCTCAATAAGTTTAAAGAATAATTCCTGATGAAGAAGACCCCCGTACTGGAAATTAATGGATTGGAAAAAGTGAATTGTGTGGATTTTTGATCAGCGTGTTTCCTGAATATTTTGAACTACAGACTTGAATCAGGATTTTCTTCAATCACACTAAAAACAGAAATTGTATAAATGTCTTTAGTTATTTGCGAATCACTTTGTCTGAAATCAATCTACGAAATAATTTGCTCATTAGTTCTTAAATAATAACTATTCGTCTCACTAGTTATGAATATTACTACATTAATATAGGGCTTTAGATAGATATTGCTTTCCCGTTTGGTGTTAGTGGGCCGTGAAGACTATTGAAAATTGCCAAGTGACCCGCTACTTTGAAAAGTTTAAGAACCATTGCCTTAGAGAACCCAAGCTTGCTATACCGTAAACTCCATGTATAAGGCGCACTAACTTATAAAAGTAAATTTTATGAATAAAAAAGTGCGCTTTATACATGGTATTAACGGCAATTGCTTCATGAGATATGCATTTCTGCATTATTCAACTAATGAATACTATAAACACGATCAGGACAATTAGCGATGTTGAGCCTCATGACAATGAAGATGGAGAGCAACTGTCGTAAGTAAAACACTTATAAAAGCCTCATCGTTTATGCATTTCTCCTTTATACTAACCTATAATTGGTAGAGGGAGGTTGCACAAATCGGAATGATTTTAAACGTAGCCTCATAGCTCAATTGCATAAGAAATAATTTAAATTTATCCAGCCGTTATATTGATACCTTGTCTAGTTATGTGAACTCAAACATAAGACTAGATAAAAAAAGAAAAACAAGTTTTTTTACTTCAAACATGAACACCAAAAAAATCCATGTTTAACATCCCCCGAGACAAATTCATCAATGTCTTTTGAAGACCGACCGAAATTCGGTTCGGTTTCGGCGCCGAAATTGTCAATTTTCTTAGTTTCGGCAACTTTTCGGTTTCGGCTGAATCAAAATTTCTAATTTCGGCAATTTTTTGGTTTCGGCCGAAAATAATTTTTTAATTTCGGTTTCGGCCGAAATGGATCTCATATTTACCGAAAAACCGAAATTTTTATTGATTTATGTAGTTTATCTGATATATTTGCATCTTGAATCAAACTCGAACTATTAAGTTTGGGTTCGATTCTCATCTCTATTAGATATCTATTAAATATCGTGGTTGATTGATTTATGAGTGTCATTAGACTAATTGTTCGAATAACATATACAAGCATCTGGAACAACAACCATTGTATTGAAATTTAAGTTAATTGGCATACGTTCAATGATAATGTTTAACAAAACTTTTTTTATTTAATTTTTTTTAAAACATTTGTTTACAAAAATTTTATTGTCAAAAGTAAGTATCTGTATATCCTCAATCGAACTCGAACTATTAACTTTGGGTTCGATTCTCAACTCTATTAGATATCGTGGTTGATTGATTTATGGGTGTCGTTAGACTAATTGTTCGGATGACATGTACAAGCATTTGGAATTCTAGATATCCTTGCTGAGATAAACATTGTATATGAAACGAAAGCCCGAGAAGATTTGGCTTCCATTCATTAATTCAAAAATAAATGCAGGCGTATTTTAAAGAGCCTAGAATCAACAGAACATCCAATAATTTTACGTATTGGAATTGCAGTCAATATTCATGTCTTGAGCTTACTTATGTAGACCATTTTTGTTGTTGAAAGACTTTTATTTTTGGCTTAAAATAAACGCTTGTTTGGATTTACTTATTAAACTGGCATTGTCATCCTTAAATATTATTTTTTTGTTTCTAATAAAAGTTGGGAAAAATGTCGGTTTTGGCCGAAAATCTCATTACAATTTCGGTTTGATTTCGGTTTCGGCCGAAAATGGAATTTCAATTTCGGCATAATTTCGGGTTCGGTCGAAAATGTGATTTTAATTTTGGCCTAATTTCGGTTTCGGCCGAAATAAAAATATCTGTTTTGGTCGATCTCTAATGTCTATAATCTCTTCCTACGTTTAATCTTAGACAATTATTCGTGGTCCATGTTAGGAAACTATGACCATGCACATAATCATGGTCATAACAGGCCAATCACTCTATTTTTAATTTTACAACTTGCACACAATAAAACTGTATTGCATCATCTAATTACTAATAAAAAATGGAAATTATTTACCTTAGGAAGTTGAGAAATAAAGGCAAAATTTTATCTTCCAATATTTTAACACTTCTTCTAGAAATCAGTTTTTCAATTATTCTAATTGAAAGAGACAACTTTCCGAAACGAAACCAACATTAAAATGTGCATCTAAGATGGATGCATAGATATGAAATAAATAAATAAAATAATTTTTAAAGGGCATAACTAAATAAGCCCGTTCTATCTTTGGAACCGGTTCATCTTGAGCAACCTTCTCCTATATGAGCAAATCGCAATAAAAAAAGCACTTAAAAAATAAAAAATAAATAAAATGATTAAATCTTAAATAATTTTCTAAATCTCAAATTAATTTTGTATAAATCAAGACAAATCAACCCCACTATCCAGAACTATAAGTAATTAAGTCTATTTTATTATGTATGTCATATGATACAGAACCAATTAGGTTTAATTTCAGTTTGGCTATAGTATATTCTATATTATAAATTGATCAAATGAATATGGAATAATGAAAATGGAATATCATAAATTATATTATCCAATTAATGAATAAAATTGTTATTAGTTTTAAAAACATTTTATTATTTATACTATAAATCTTAAAACATTACAAATCTTTAGTTTCGAAACTAAAATCAAAATAACGCTGGCACCAAGACCAAACTCTTTGTCATATACTGGACCTGTTGGTGTCTGGTAGGGTTCATATTGAGTTGAATAACCAAGACGGTTGCGAAGACACCGAAACTTGATTCCTAATCTTATTGGCTTCTCTCACAAATTTTCTCGCACCATTATCTATAATGTATACAGTATACATTGTATACTGCCTTTCTTTCATCAACACTGAGGCTTTCAATAAAGCATTTTCTATAATTCTTTATATAGAAAAACAGTTAGAGGTCTTACTTTTGAAAATTTATCTATTTTTGCACAACGAATAAAAAAAATTAAAAACTTGACACCAATAATGGAACATTCATAATTTGTTTAAAATTCATGATAAATAGATTTGAAATTGATGAGAAAAGTTTAATTGTATAAAGGAAAGATAAGTTAATAATAATCACACAAAAACAAAATACAGAAATTTGAAAATTTCATTAATTATATTCTTTTAGCCATATTTTGAAAATATTTTTTTCCTTCTTTAAATTATAAAAAAAATACTAATAATATAATTTTAAGATAATCAAAAAACTATTAAAACCATATTGTAGCTAACTCATTCATAAACAAATGACAATTTAAAAATAGAAGATTTACTGGTTATTTAATTTTCTGTTAATTGTTTATCTTGATGTTCCAATATTGGAACATTGAGCAAGTATAGCCAAATAAAATCTAATTACTTCGAATACGATCAGAACAATCAGCGATGTTGAATCGGGCAATGAAGATTCAAAATCGTAAGTTGAAAACTTATCAACTTCATGGCATATACATTTCTTCATTCTATAAAATTAGAGCGGTTCAAAGATTATAAGTTGTAATCGAAGTTAAACGAAATATTAAACATTTTAATAATTTTTGATCAGGACAGTCAGCGATGTTGAGGAGCCTGGCAATGATCTTGGAGAAGAAGAAGTCTGCACCATTGTTGAAAATGGTTCATATAAGGAAGGACACTTGATGGTCTCAAACAAAGGCTACAAATACACTAAACAAAGAATCTATAAATTAGGTGGTATACAATGGCGGTGCAGTGTCCATAGGTGTCCTGCTGGAGTAAAACAAGATGGATCAATTTGCAAGAGAAATAGTTTGCTTCATTATCATCCAGCTGAACCAGATGCATTGACTAAAGTTCTTCAAACCAAACAGGTAAATAAATATGAGTACTATTCATACTATATAGTTTACAAATTCAAAAGATTTAATCTTTATGATTCCAACTTTCAAACTAGAATGAATATGAGCTTCATTTTCACATGCAGTTGAAAATAGAAGCTAGCAGGAATTTTACCGAAACGGCTGCACAAATTGTTGATAAAGTGGTTGAACTTATTCCATGTAGCGACCAGGCTTCCTGTACAAAAAAAAGTAAAATAAACTTGTGCCAAATGTTGTATAGCTACAGGAAAAAAATGAGGCGGCAAAACCCAACAGGGAACTTCTTCACTGTAAGCTACTTTTTCTATTATTAATCATATGATTGGTTAATAAATAAAATTGCAATAAAGTAAAATTATTCTTTTTCATAACTGCTTAAGAGAGTGAAATAAATAATAAAATTATATCAAAATAAAAGTTGTAAATTAATTTGTAAATTTGTGTAGTCTCATAAACGCTATCAGTCTGTCTTGGGCTACACATCGTATCTTGAGTATGTTATCAATGACTTTTAATCATCCCGAATTCATGGTTTTAAAGATTAGTTTCGTTAAGATCTATTTTTTTTAAAGTCTATTTTGACTGTACCATACCAACCAGTTTTCCAGGGCAGGAAAAAGTAACAAAAACGTGTGCAAAACTGTGAATAAGCGCAGAAAAAAGCGGCAGCAAGAGCAGATTGGAGAACCTATTTATTGTAAGCTCATTTTTACATTTTAAATCACTTGATTTTTTAGATACATTTCGATGGTTCATTAATTACTAATAATTCAACCTTAACAGATCGATGAGCAGTAATTAATGGAGTGCAGTCAACTCATCCCTTAAATCTTGTAAAAAATGACTTTATTTTTATAGACTTTTCATTTGAATATAAATAATTTCTTTATAAAGTGAATTTTTTTAAAATAAAAATTTAAAACCATAGCCCTAAATTGATGTTGTCTCTATAAAAAGATATAAACTGACATTCTACAAAACAATTAATCGATTTAGACATTTGCATCCGCACCTTTGAGTTTTCTTTATTCTGCAGTTTATACACTACCGAATTCACACAAGTATGTTATAGGAGTATACTATCTACTATCTATCTATCTATCTATCTATCTATCTATCTATCTATCTATCTATCTATCTATCTATCTATCTATCTATCTATCTATCTATCTATCTATCTATCTATCTATCTATCTATCTATCTATCTATCTATCTATCTATCTATCTATCTATCTATCCATCTATCTATCTATCTATCTATCCATCTATCTATCTATCTATCTATCTATCTATCTATCTATCTATCTATCTATCTATCTATCTATCTATCTATCTATCTATCTATCTATCTATCTATCTATCTATCTATCTATCTATCTATCTATCTATCTATCTATCTATCTATCTATCTATCTATCTATCTATCTTACTATCTATCAGAGTATTTATATAGCGCCATTTTATAGATCTCAATACTATATATATATATATAATTAGAGGTAATAGTATTTGCATAGGGCACTAATACATGCATGAAACACTGATATCTTTTAAATAGAAATATTTTTACATAATGAAAAAGAAATTGGTGAGCAAGTTGGCTTAGATAGTAAAGTCGTTGGACCTGCAACTTAAAGGTCGCCAGTTCGAATCCCTATTCAGCCAACCGTGAACTATCATATACCGAGTGTATTGATGCTTTGTTTCACGTCGTGTGAGTGGCGCTTTTCATTGTTAATCTGTCTCTCTCTACATCTAAATTTCCGACTTTATATAAAGCTTCTGTTATCATACCTACTTTAAAAAATAATTACTTAGACCATACTCAAATTTCTAACTATAGACCTATTTCTAATCTATCATTCATATCTAAAATAATAGAAAAAGTAGTTTATCAACAAATCTACTCATATTTAAATGTTAACTCCCTTATCCCTTATTTACAATCTGGTTTTCGTTTAGGTCATAACTGTGAATCAGGGGCGGCGATCTGCGGAAAATCTTGGGGGGGTCCTCCCCAGGGTTGGAATCAAAGAACCGGTATCGGCCAATACAGTAAAAGAAATACTATTTAGTATTGTTTACTGTAGTGCAAATTATTTTTGTTTGAACTATTAATGTTTGTATCACCAAACATTAAAAAAAGTTTGATACTCAATAAAAATTCTTTTCTATTGCCACTATGAGCGATTTGAAAAAAAACAATAGCGATTTTAGTACCTTATATTATTTGTCATCTATATAAATTCAATTACAACTAGCCATCAACCCATCAAATAAATGTTATAACATCTTGTTTTCCATTCCTTTCTGAGTACAATAGTTTAAAAAAATTACAAATAGATTTGAATTTGCCAAAGTTATAAACAAATATACATTGGGAGATTTTTTGGGCCACATATAAATCTAGAATGTATATTTAGAATCTAAATATACACTGTGGACCATTTAGATAACATAAAATACCCTCTCTGCCTGTACTTCTGCCCTCTCCCCACAGCTCGTTTACTCCAATTTCCAAAAAGACCCTTTCGAATGTCTGACCGACTAGCAAATTTTTCTGCTAGTCTTTTCAAATCCAGACTGTCAAGTATATCCTGATGAGCATGACAAAGGGCCAGTGAATTCAAGCGAGGCTGTGTCATAGGTGCACGCAAGCAAGTCTTAAGACGCCGCAAAGCACTAAAAGATCTTTCTGCAGTACATAACGCTGTTGGACACACAAGCATCAACCTGATCAATCTTTCAACCTAAGAAAACAAATGTCTGGCTTCCGTGATCATAGCTTGCATTATTTTTTTCGTTGGTGCTAAAGTTCATTTTGGTCTTTAAACATAGTTAACTGTGAACAAAGACCAGTTTCATTTAACTCACGATACTGCTTGCAAATATCTTGGACAAACTGAAGTGAATTGCTTACAAAGGGATTTGCGGCAGCTGTGGGCTGGGCAAAAGATTTGCACAGTGTGCAGAACAGTCGGAAAAAAATGCAAGCGGATGCTCACTCCTGATAATAGCCTGACAACCATTATATCGGCCGTTCATGTTAGCAGCGCTTAGTTTTTCTATTGGTTGCATAATTCTGATCAGAAAATCTTTTACTACAGCAGATAATGTTTTTCCGACCGTATCTGGGGGGGGGGCTGAATAAACCAATAAACTGTTCATTAACATTCAGAGCTTCATAAAAAAACGAATGCATATCGATTCCTGCTCTAACCCATTGCAGCCTTGTGTGGCGTCAACCACAACACCAAACTGGCTTGATTCGGCATTAACAGTGCACACTGTGTTTCTAACGATAGAATGAGTTAAAAGCCTCAGCATTTCTTTTTGGCAGTTATGCGATATGAAACTTGTAGTTTGATTTAACTACAACTTTAGTTAATGTTCGAAGCCTTTTGAAATTCATTAACCTTGGTTCATTTAAAAAATAGAAAAGATCGATATTGAAGTGGACCTCAGAATCCCCCTATGAATATCGCCCATGCAAAATAAGTAGCACAATATGAATGATTTTTTTAAAAAAAATGTAAATCTGTCTGCTTGCAAAAAGTGAACCGATATTTTCTAAAAATCATTCTGAATGTCTGCTTGCAAAAATTGAAATAATATATTACTGAACAAAAATTCTCTTTCATGTTATGGTTGACGATTATGCTTGTATTAAGATAGGAGTTGAGAAATTATTGTATTTGTAAAACTGAGAAGGGTCCATGTTAAGATAGACCCCAGGACCCCCCTAGCATTCCTGCTCATACATACTCACAATGTATTACTGTATTAGCATTTTTTTATCCCATGGTTGACGATTAGGCTCGTATTAAAATTATAGTTGAGAGAAGTGTATTTTTAAAAGATAAAAAAAACTAGGTGAAGGAGTATTTAAGTAAGAAAAGAATATTTTTGTTTCAGACAGCTATCACTATAACTACACATACTCACAATGTATTATTGTATAAACATTCACTTTTATGCCATGGTTGACGATTATGCTCATATCCAAAAAGAAATTTTTGAATACAAAAATTGAAAAAAAATGGTGGTTCCTGATCCCAGGACCCCCCCAGGATCGCCGCCCATGCTGTGAATCGTCCCTCTTAAAACTCTATAATGACCTTATTCACGCCTTTGATAATAAAAAATGTTCTGTACTTGTTTGCTTAAATTATTCGGCTGCTTTTGATACTGTAGACCACTCATTATTACTACTATTACTAAAAAATAAGTTCAATATTAAGGATTCCTCGTTTTTATGGATTAAGTCATATTTATCTAATAGATCTGTTTATGTTTCTTTAAATCACTGTACCTCTACCCCATCTACTTACCCATATAGTGTTCCTCAAGGTTCTATTCTTGGTCCTTTGTTCTTTATTCTATACGTCTCTGAATTATCTTCTATCATTTCCTTTCATTCTCTCAACTCCCTATCCTATGCTGACCATTCGCAGTTATTTGTCAGCTTCGATACATCATCATATAATACTGTTATGTCATCTATATCTTCATGTCTGTAATCTATTGAAAACTGGTCTAGCTCAATGTCTTTAAAATTGAATCCACTAAAGTTTGAACTTATATTTTTTGATAAAAATGGTAAACTAATTAATGGTTCATGTAATTTTTCCACTCATACTATTGTTCCATCTAATCATATTCGTAGCTTAGGATTTATTTTCGACTCAAAATTAACCTTATCAAACCAAATTCTATCAGTCACTAAATCTTGCTATTTTCATCTCAGACGTATCAGACAATTATTACCTTACTTAGATGACCCTTCTTTAAAGATGCTAGTCTCTGCACTTGATTTATCTCGAATTGACTATTGTAACTCACTCTATTATAATTTACCTGAATCTACTTTAAAACCATTAAATAAAGTATTTAATTATGCAGCTAGAGTCGTTAGCCGTACTCCTATTTATCACCACATTACACCCTCTCTCATCTTATAACATTGGCCCCCCATCAAATTTAGGATTATATTTAAAATCTGTGTTTTTATGTTTAAATTAAAAAACTCCCCAGTATCCCCAATATACCTCAAATCATTAATAACTCACCATCATAGAAATAATTTAAGATCATCCACTCAAAATCATTACTTCATCTCTTCCATTAATAACTCTTTTGCTAAACGTTCTTTCCATTATGCAGGTCCATATATTTGGAACTCATTACCCCCTCATTTAACTACTTCTAAATCATTATTTACTTTTCGTAAGGATCTGAAGACATATCTGTTTAACAAATTCATTTACGAGAGCTCTTGAATTTGTATAAAGAGCTCTATAGAAATCTATTTGATTGGATGATTTATTGCTTCAGTTGCGTGCCTTGGTGTATTATAAATACGCATTATTCTTTTTATTATAATAATAAAATAATTAATATTAACGCTTACTCCAAACTTTAATATTTTAAACTTTTTTTATTAGCGATAATAAAGATAATTTTGCGCTATATTCAAAATAATTTCATAAATGTGAATAAATGAAAAGTTAAAATTTAAAGTGTTTTAATTGAAGCTTAATAAATCACTTGCAAGTTTAACTATTTAAAATTGTAGCTAATTTAGAACATAAACTTTTTAAAAGAGTGTGCACGGCCAAATAAAAAGGACTTTAATAAAGTCACTTTATGTAATAAAGTTTATTAAATTAAAATGTTGTCTGACACCTGGGATGAGTTTTGCGACAAGCATGCGAGGATAATGGCGAATTGTTTTTGTCGGAATGTTTCCAAGTTCATTCTCGTTCATCCTGAAACTACAAAAAACAACTTTCTTGAAAAGTGCTTGGAGTTGTTTGCAAGATACTACTGTCTCCAAAATGGAGGTATTGAGAACGGCAAGTTTTCCACAGTGCCCAAGATTCTCAAAAATTCCAAATGGTGGGCTGTTTTCTTTGTTGGGCGTTTGAGGTTAAGTAGCTTTTTTTTTAAATAGTCTTTATTGATCACGGTTTGACAGACGCAGGCCATGTTACATGTTGCAATGCAACATTGTTGCATAAGATACAAGATAATAGTAGATAATTATAGGATACTGATGCTAATGATAATGGTTTGAAAAAATACAAGACAAAGGATATGGTGAATATGGTAATAATTAAGTAGATAAATAAATAATAAGAATCAGAGATGATAATATAAATATAAATGTAAATTATAGAATGTGATGTTTAAGAAGACGAGGGAGGAATGTTTTACTTTCAAGTGTCGTATATATAGGGGTATAAAAATTGTGTTTTCGGGGTCTTAAGTTATGAGTAGATTTTTTAAGGGGGGGTAAGATATGGTGAAGAACATGGTCAGAGTTAGTAGATATTTTAAAAAATAGTTTAGTGTCTAAAGTGGTAAACATGGAAGTGATAGATGGGTAGAGAGAGGGAAGGTAGTTAAGTCTAATGAGTTTATTAATTAGGGACTGGAGTTGCTTAATGTGTGGCTGATTAGCAAAACCAGACCAAGAAGGAGCTGCATACTTAAGGTGAGAGATGATAAGGGACTCAGTGATGTCAAAGAGTTTGGCACCAAAGAGTCCATGGGAACGGATTGTTTTGATGGCATGAAAAGTTTGAAAGCATTTATTGATAATGTGATCTATGTGTGGTGAAATGTTAAGGGTGTCAGTGAATGTGATACCTGAGATAGTTAGTTTGTACGTGCGTTGAATGGAAGGATGTAAAGCTGGTGGTGTGATGCGTTTATAACTATTGTGGACTATGAGTTCAAATGATTTTTTGAGGTTAAGTGAGAGATTACTGAGCTTGGCCCACTTAGAGAGGGAGTCAAGCTCTGATTGGATGGTGTGGGTGTTAGATGATGGAATAATGAGATAGGTGTCATCAGCGAATTTTAAAATATAATTAGAAGGGTGATAGGGTTGAAGTGAAGAGGCGTTGATTATAAAGGTAGATGGACCAAGAACTGAGCCTTAAAACACGCTAGAGTTGATGGGAAGGATACTAGAAAGTTGATTTAAATAAATGGTGGAATGTGATCGGTTGGAAAGGAATGAAATGAGAAGGTTATATATGTTGTCATCAAGAGGAAGAAGTGCAAGATTGGAGGCGAGGGTATGGTGATCAAGTGTCAAAGGCTTTAGTAAAGTCAAGAGCAATAAGGTGAACATGACTATTAGTTTTGAGAAGTGAAGTGATGGTAGACGTGATAGCAATTATGGCAGAAGTGGGAGAACCTGATGGGCGAAAGGCGAATTGATCTTTAAGAATAGGTATTACTGAAGGGTGATTGAAGCAAGGGTATATATATTGAGAAAGTATGATTTTTTCGAGAAGGCGTGATAATATTAGGGTGACTGAAATGGGGCGAAATTCATGAGGCGATGTTGGATGTTTGATTTTGGGGATGGGATGAATAATGCTGGATTTCCACTGAAGAGGAAAATAAGAAGTGTTAATGCAGTTGTTGAAGATGATGGAAAGTGGAGTTAAGAGAATATTTTTTAAGAATAGGTCTTTTATCATCATTCAACAGGATCCCTTCCAGCAATTCTTCATCCGATTCTTCTAACCCTTCAAAGCAGCGAAAAGGCAACAGCAAACTACTCACCGTCTTCTCCACACATAACAAAACTGCTACTGTTCAGACTGCCAACAACAAGAACGACATGGAACATGTTAGCAAGCAAACACAAGACAAATCTGCAACAACAACCTCGACATCTCTTCTCAACAAGGTTCCTCTAATGAAGGATAGAGACCTGCATCTTCTCATTGAGAAGGAGGTCACTGGCAATTTCAGGTGTATTCTTTGTTTCACAACAACACTCTACACGCTTGAACATCTAGCCATTAAATTCCAACATAAAACTGCCAACTACATCTCTACACTGCCACCATAATTCTCACCATGCACCTTCACAAAAACCTGTCACTATGTCACACTAAAAAATTGCATTCTAAACCATTTTTTTCTTCTACTGTTTGAAAGTGAATTGGATTAATATTGTATGATTAAGGAAATCCATGGATTGCATGATTCATGCAGTCATTCCATGGAATTTTGTTAACATCTTAAACTTTCTGCAATAAACTATACAACTGTAAACAAAATATTAAAACGTATTTTTAAGACTTTTTTACATTTTATAAAATAATATTTGATAAAATAAAAAAAGTAATCAATAATTATTTCAAAATTGAAAGTGAATCGGGATCACAAGATGCAGATGCAATAGTCTCAATTTTAAATGCACCAGGTTAGATGAGTGATGAATGAATGACCGATTAGTTAAGCGTTTTTTTATGCTTGTATGTAAAACATGAACACCAGGCTTGTACCAGAAAAAGAGTAGCGAAAAGTTGGTTCTATCGACTGGCAATCCCTTCCACCACGGCAAGAGTCATACAAACATTTCCAGCACGTGTGAGAGGCCGTATGACATGGCAAGCATGATGCTGAGAAGTGGTCTGTTGGAGAGGTTCAATGGGGTGCATCTGAGCTGGAAGCTGCTCATCAATCTTCCTCGTCACGCTGCTGCTGGTACTAATGGCGTTGGTGAAAGCAGTTGTGGTCGTGTTAGTGGTGCTGTTGATTATGGTGAAGAAGAAAGACCTTTTTTGAGCTTTCTGAAAAGAAAGTTTCTCTGCTACGTAACCAAAGTCAACAAAAAGAGCGATTGTTCTTACGATGATGATGATGATGATGAAAACGATGATCTCTGTGTCGTCAAGACTGAAATATTCAGCACTTGCAATAATGTGAGAGTCATCAACACAGTGCTTCCTAGTTTCAATGGACCAATTGCAGACCAGCAACAGCCAATCATCGGAACTTATGCCGTCATAATTGTTCTCTCAGATACTAATGTAGGGTTTTGATTTTTCAATTGATTACGATAAATAAACCTATTTCAATTGTAATGTTCTGAATCTACCATTAACTCTGCCCCCATCCCCAGGCATTGTCTGAAGAGAAGGAGAGACTGCAAAGCTTACTGACCAAACTGCCGAGCCATCCTGCCGTCTCATTGGTGCTTTTCAAATCACGCAACTTACTTCTCAGCGATACTGAAATCTGGAATGTCTTGGGACTGACGTCATTGGTGACAGAGGGTGTAATCTCTTGTTATGACGTAGTTAATGTGGATTGTCACTTGGATGACGTAACGAATGTTGACCTGAATAATAAGGTTTTTAACTTTCTCTCATTTTGAAATAACCTTGGAATCGCCTTTATTCATCCGATCTTTCACCCGCCATTCATTCTCACGCAGCTGGAAAGTTCAATCTTATGGTTGATGGACAGATGCTTCCCTCCTGAATGTCCCACTGTGGTTGGACTGATAGAGTATGTCGAGACTGCTTTATGACATATGTCAAAAGCAGACTTTAAAACTTACGGCAATTAACTTATTCTTTCAGTGCTTTTGTAGTCAACAATACTGCTATCGTAACCAACGAGACTGATTCCGAAGATCCTGACAAGTAAGTTTAAAACTAATACCGTATTCAATCAATCAAATCAATTTCTTTAGCGCTCTTTCCTCAAATTCAAGAGCGCTCGTAAATAAATTTGTTAAACAGATATGTCTTCAGATCCTTACGGAAAGTAAATAATGATTTAGAAGTAGTTAAATAAGGAAGTTATGAGTTCCAAATATATGGACTTGCATAATGTGATGATAAATAGGAGTACGGCTAACTATTCTAGCTTCATAATTAAAATGGTTTTAAAGTACTTTCAAGTAAATTATA
This sequence comes from Piscicola geometra, assembly GCA_943735955.1. Classification (NCBI taxonomy): domain Eukaryota; kingdom Metazoa; phylum Annelida; class Clitellata; order Hirudinida; family Piscicolidae; genus Piscicola; species Piscicola geometra. The sequence continues at coordinate 7,580,884 of OX030959.1, read as the reverse complement.
ATAGAGTGAGTTACAATAGTCAATTTGAAATAGAAAAGGTGCAGAGACTAACATCTTTAAAGAAGGGTCATCTAAGTCGTCTATACGTCTGAGATTAAAATAGCAAGATTTAGTAACAAATAGAATTTGGTTTGATAAGGTTAGTTTTGAGTCAGAAATAAATCCTAAGCTGCGACTATGGATCATTAATTAGTTTATCATTTTTATCAAAAAATATAAGTTCAAATTTCAGTGGATTCAATTTTAAAGACATTGAGCTAGACCAGTTTTTAATAGATAATAGACATAAACAGTCATGTGTAGGAGATTCGTTCTGACAGTCTGTCCTTCATCTGCAGAGCTCATCTGCCTTGTGTAGTAGGTAGCCAGTGGGTGCTTGCAAGCTGTTCACTGGTGCTAAATTTGAGACCCGGGCACTTCTTCCTTTTAAAATAAGTTTTTCACGTATTGTGAATATATAAAATTATTGTAGTTCTTTAGACAGTTATTGGTTAAAGATTTCAATTCCGAGAGCAAGATTTGGCAAGCGATAAATTTAAAAACCAAAAAATAAGAAAAGATATAAATTATAATTATTATTATTTGAAGTTTAAAAAAACTAAATTATTGGATAAGAAGACAAACTATTTAACAAAATCATTTAACGGTTAAAGCGGCTGCCAAGATGGCAGCAGCTAACCAAAAGCCAACCGTAAACACCATGTTCAAGGCACATTCGTGTATAAGGCGCACTAACTTATCAAAGTAAATTTTATAGATACAAAAAAGCGCTTTATACATGGTATTAACGTTAATTGCTTCATGAGATATGCATTTATGCATTTTTCAACTAATAAATACTATAAACACGATCAGGACAATTAGCGATGTTGAGCCTCATGACAATGAAGATGGAGAGCAACTGTCGTAAGTAAAACACTTGAAACCTATAATTGGTATATGAACAAACTGCAATAAAAACTTAAAAAATACAAAATAAATAAATAAAATGATTAAATAATTTTCTAAATCTTAAATTAATTTTGTATAAATCAAATCAAATCAACCCCACTATCCAGAAATATAAGTAATTGAGTCTATTTTATTATGTGTGTGTCATATGATACGGAACCATTTGGCTATAGTATATTCTTTATTATAAATTGATCAAATAAATATGAAATAATTAAAATGGAATATCATCAATAATTTTTTCTAAATAAAAAATACTATTTTTGTTTTTTGAAAATAAATTTTTCTTTTTTAAGATTCAGGATTTATTATAAGGATATAAGCGGGATGTACCTTCAACGGTATTTCGTTGCATAAAAAATGTAACATTCAATAGTGCTCTTGATATTTGTTATATCTGGACTAGACTTGATTTAATCCTAGAGGTCCTCTCACTAAAGGAGTGGAATAATATAAGGAATCTAAAAAAAGTGTCTAACGGACTAATAATGTTTCAAATAAAAATACAAAAATTAAATAAAGTTTTTAATTAATATTTTTATACAAATAATTTTAAGACAAAAATTTCAATCAGCGATGAAGATTCAGAATCGCAAGTTGAAATCTTATATTAACTTCATGGCATATACATTTCTTCATTCTATAAAATTAGAGAGGTTCAAAGATTATAAGTTTTAATCGAAGTTTAACGAAATATTAAACATTTTAATCGTGTTTTATCGCAATATATCAATCATTGATTCAATGCCACATTATATTCATCTTCAATATTTGAAGTTACATAGCTACAATATGTCGGCAGTTTTATGTTTGATGCTGGTTATTTAGTTTTGGAGATTTTCTTATTTACTAATAGTTTTTTCACTTTTTCTATGTTAATTTTTTCATTTTAAAAGACATTTTAAATGTTTAAATCTGGGGTCTAATGATGTGAAAATGCTTAACCATGGGATATTTTGATTAATCTTTACTTCTCCACTTCTAAAGTGTATAATTCTTGTGTTAGGTAAAATCGGAGGAACACTATTGAATATGTTACATATTTTAACTGCCAGTAAGTTTTTTTTAAATCTACGAAGAATTTATTGATGCAATGCAACTTCAAAAAACGAAGGGAATATATTTCTAACAAATGTATTCAACTATTTTCTGTAGCGCAAAACAATAAAATAGGTTTAAAAAAGTTTAATTTAGACCAAGCTGGTTAACTGCGTTCAAATTTTTTATTTCGTTAATCCAATAACGCGTTAATAAAAATTAACTTAGATTAAATCACAGCTCTTTATAAAATATAATGACTTCAAACACGATCAGGACAATCAGCGATGTCGAGGAACCTGACAATAATGAGGAAGAAGTCTTCATCTTTGTTGAAAATGGTTCACATAAGGAAGGACACTTGCTGGTCTCAAACAAAGGCTACAAATACATTAAAAATAAAAAGTATAACTCTGGCGGAATACAATGGCGGTGCAGTGTCAAAAGTTGTCCTGCTAATGTAAGACAAGATGGAGAAGTTTGCAATAGAAATAGTCGGTCTCATCGCCATCCAGGTCTACCGGGTGTCTTGACTAAAGTTCTTCTAACCAAACAAGTAAATGAATATGATTTTTATTCACACTATATAGTTTACAAATTCAAATATTTAATCTTTATGATTGCAACTTTCAAACTAGAATGAATATGAACTTCATTTTCACATGCAGTTGAAAATGGAAGCTAGCAGGAATTTTACTGAAACGGCTTCACAAATTGTTGATAAAGTGGTTAAACTTATTCCATGTAACGACCAGGCTTCCTGGACGAAAAGAAGTAAAAAAAACCTGTGCTACATAATAAATAAGTACAGGAGAAAGATGAGGCGGCAAAACCCAACAGGGAACTTCTTCATTGTAAGCTTATTTTTCTATTATTAATCATTTGATTGGTTAATAAATTTTAATGACTGGAATGTGCCCTCAACGGTATTTTTTTCATAAAATTGTAACATGTTTAAAATTGAATTGTATAAATATCTTATACGGACTAGACTTGACTTAATCTTTAAGGTTCTTTTACTAAATGAACGGACAACTAGAAATATTTTTTCTTACCAAGTTTCTAACGGACTAAACATTTTTTGTTAAGGTCTATTTTGACTGTACCATACCAATCAGTTTTCCAGGGCAGGAAAAAGTAACAAAAACGTGTGAAAAACAGTGAATAAGGGCAGAAAAAATCGGCAGTAAGAGCACTATGGAGAACCTATTTATTGTAAGCTCATTTTTATATTTTAATCCACTTGATTTTTTAGATAGCTTTCGATGGTTTAATAATTACTAATCATTCAAATTTAACAGATCGATGAGCAGTATTTAAGAAAGTGCAGTGAACTCATCCTTCAATTTTGAAAAAAACTGACTTTATATTGAATATTTTCATCTATAATTTTCATATAATTTCAATTTTTAATAGTGTATATTAAATGGGCTTATTTTTTATTAATTTTTGAAAAATAAAACAATTTTTTTCTTTCAAAAAATATAACCCGTTTTTTATACAAACTGCTTTTGTCTGGTTAAAACGTCTGCCAAGATGGCAGATATTAACAAAAGACCCTAAATTTTTAGTTTAAGATTTAAGTAAAACTTGAAAGTTCAAATTTATAAAAACTAATAAAAAGCAAATTTATTTAAAATGTGTTTTTCGAAAATATTTTAAAAAATAAAATCATTAAGAAATAAATATCGAAGACGTTTAAAAGCAGGCTTAAAGAGTCGCTTTTCAATCTAAAATATTACACTATTTAACTAATTTGGAACAGATTTTTGAACACAAAAGGTGGCAGCGTCAATTAATAAAGATTCATTAAAACTTAAATCTTAAAAGTAATGTCTGACAACTGGCTTGATTTTTGCGACAAGCAGGCAAGGATAATGGCGAATAATTTTTCTCGGAATGTTTCCAGGTTTATTCTCGATCATCCTGAAACTACAAAAAATAACTTTGTGGAGAAATACATGGAGTTGTTCGCAAGATACTACAGTCTCCAAAATGGAGGTATTCTGAATGACAAGTTCTCTACAGTTCCAAAGAGTCTCAACAATTCAAGAAGGTGGGGTCTTTGCTTTGTTGGTGATTTTATGCATAGAAGTCTAATATAAATTAGTTCTTAAGCATGGGCATTTTAATTATCATATACAGGACCTCTTCCAGTCTTCCTTCATCTGCTCATTCCACCCCATCGAAGCAGCGAACAGCCAACAGCAATCTAATCAACATTCACACCATGCTTGGCACTTCTCCCAAGAAATCGCTGGCATTCTCAAAGTCCAAATCTGCCACAGCTGAGAGTGCCAACAACAAGAAAGACATGAAGCACCTCAGCAAGCAACAACAACACAAAGTTGCATCAACAACAACATCTCTTTTTAACAAGTTTCCTTTTATGGCGTTTTCCAGCAGACGTCCTCTCAAGTACCTCTTCAAACACCACTCCGAGGACCCAAATGATCTTTCCACTCCCTCCTCCTCCTCTTCTTCTATATCTTCCAAGTCAAGACTTTTCAACCCCCTGCATCATTCTACCACACACCCATCCATTCACAACCCCTCTTCCACGAATGCCACAAAATTCACGAAGATGTTGGTCGAGTGCGTGAAGGAGGGATGCTTGCATCGTCTCATCGAGGAGGAGGTCACTGGAAAGGCCAGGTGTGTTCATCTCTGTGTCACAACCACACATCTACATCTAGCCATTAAATCACTTCATCACACTGCCAACTACTTTTTTTAACTTCATTAAAACACTCACGAAAAACTCACCTAAGGTTTGAAGGTTTTATGAAGGTACATTGCACTTTCATAAAACACAAAAACTTTTTTCTATTTTTTACATGAACTACTTAAACACTACTATTTTACTTCATAAAACCACATCGCACTACATCAACCACCACAACACTACCACACCACTACAATCTGACCTCACAACACCACATCACACTACATCACACCACAACACCACCATTACCATACCATCTCACATTACAACGTCACACTGCACAACAGCACCCAAACACAAATGCATCAGATGGACTAAGTGCAAGCTGGTTCTCATCCGGACTGCAGCTGGAAACTTGCTGGAAGTGTATACGCCGCCCAAGGTGTGGTGTGGTGTAGTGTTGTGGTGTAGTCTGGTGTGGTAGTGTGGTGTAGTGTGGTGTGGAGGTGTAGTGTGGTGGTGTGGTGGTGTAGTGTAGTGTGGTGTGGTGGTTTTGTGTTGTTTTGTGGTGGGGTGGAGGTATGGTTGTGGTATTGTGGAATGTTTGGTAGGACGGTGTGCTCTTGAGTGTACTCAAATCTCAAGCAATTATAAAATTGTGCTACAACATGACCATATGGTCACACGAATAGCTCACCCCAATGTAACCCTTCCACAACCACAATTACTACCCTACCACAACCACAACTCTACCACATGGGTGAACAGTGCATAAAGCCAGAGATGGGCCTCTTTTGTTCACTCATCCACCAACTACGAGCCACTACTGCCGCCGAACTGCCTGACCACCATTTCACCTTCGTCATCAAGGTCATCATCATCATTATCATCATCCTCATTATCATCATCCTCATTATCATCATCCTCATCATCATCATCATCATTATCATCATCCTCATTATCATCATCCTCATTATCATCATCCTCATCATCATCATCCTCATTATCATCATCCTCATTATCATCATCCTCATTATCATCATCCTCATTATCATCATCCTCATTATCATCATCCTCATTATCATCATCCTCATTATCATCATCCTCATTATCATCATCATCATTATCATCATCCTCATTATCATCATCATCATTATCATCATCCTCATTATCATCATCCTCATTATCATCATCTTCATTATCATCATCCTCATTATCATCATCCTCATTATCATCATCCTCATAACCATCATCATCATCATCATCATCATCATCATCATCATCATCACCATCTCCATCATTACCATCACCACTACCATCATCATCATCATCTTCATCAGGCAGGAGACAGACAGGAGGTGGTGTTGCAGGCCAAGGGGGCTCGTGAGATGCATGAGTGGATGAGCGCCATCAGACAGGACTGCAAGGCCCTCAACAACAACAACATAAACAACATTATCAACAACAAAAATAACAACAACAATAGCAACCACATTAACAACTTCAACAACAGCATCAACAACAACAATCATAATTGTAGTTCTAGTTTTAGTAGTAGTAGTGGTAGTAGTGGTAGTAAGACGGTAAGTACGAAGTGGAACAACAACAACAACACAGGAATCAACAGTCTCAACAACATCAACCGCTTGCTCAACAACAAGGAAAACAACAACAACAATAAAAATAATAATAATCATCATTTTCGCATTACCAGCAGCAATGGTCACCACAACAACAACAACAACAACTTTCATAGAGTTGTGAGCAGCAGTGACGCAGTGTTGCCGGCAAATGAAACACCTGTGGCCAAACTTAGAAATGGCAACATCAGTCATAAAGGTTGGTGATGATGATGGTGACGATGATGATGATAATGATGATGTTGATAACGATAGTGATGATAATGATAATGGTGATAATGTTGGTGAGGATGACGATGATAATAATTATGACAATGATGATGACAATGATGATGATGATGATGATGATGATGATGACAATGATGATGACAATGATGATGACGATGATGATGATGATGACAACAGGATGGGACTTGAAGAGGTTCTCAAGTACGAGCAGTGACAGCAACAGCAGTGACCAGGCCTGTCCGTCTCTCTACCCCTCCCCCCACCACCCTCAACCGCAATCAACCACCACCATCACTACTACCACCACCACTCTCAATACAACATCAACCACAACCATCACTCCCACCACCACCACCACTACTACTATCACCCCCGTCGTTCTGTGCTCCTTGCCACCCAACATTACTTCATCTGAATTGCACCTGTGTGAAAGGAGGGTGTTGAGGGAGGGAGTGGTGTTGCTGGAGGCTGGTCCTCTCAACGCCACTCAACCACCTTCCACAACAACAACAACACCAACAAAAACCAAGACAACAACCACGCCCCCTCTGAGCACCACAACAAGCTCTTCGCTCTCTCCTCCCTGGTTCCACCACAGTCTATCGAGAGTGGGGGCGGCCAGGTTGGTGGTGGCAGGCGGGCATGGCGTCTTCCTGGTACGCAAGAGTGAGAGCAAGAGCGGCGAACTGGTGCTCACCTTCAACTTTCAGTCACGTGCTAAGGTGGGCTGGGGAGTGGTGGGGGGAAGGGGGGGGGGGGCTATAGCCCATAGCTCTAATAAGTTCTCCTAGGATGAGGTCTCCACAGGATGAGGTCTCTTAGGATGAGGTCTCCTAGGATGAGGTCTCCTAGGATGAGGTCTCCTTAGGATTAGGTCTCCTAGGATGAGGTCTCCTAGGATGAGGTCTCCTAGGATGAGGTCTCCTAGGATGAGGTCTCCACAGGATGAGGTCTCCTAGGATGAGGTCTCCTAGGATGAGGTCTCCACAGGATGAGGTCTCCTAGGATGAGGTCTCCACAGGATGAGGTCTCCTAGGATGAGGTCTCCACAGGATGAGGTCTCCTAGGATGAGGTCTCCTAGGATGAGGTCTCCTAGGATGAGGTCTCCACAGGATGAGGTCTCCTAGGATGAGGTCTCCTAGGATGAGGTCTCCTAGGATGAGGTCTCCTAGGATGAGGTCTCCTAGGATGAGGTCTCCTAGGATGAGGTCTCCTAGGATGAGGTCTCCTAGGATGAGGTCTCCTAGGATGAGGTCTCCTAGGATGAGGTCTCCACAGGATGAGGTCTCCTAGGATGAGGTCTCCTAGGATGAGGTCTCCTAGGATGAGGTCTCCACAGGATGAGGTCTCCTAGGATGAGGTGTCCTAGGATGAGGTCTCCACAGGATGAGGTCTCCTAGGATGAGGTCTCCTAGGATGAGGTCTCCACAGGATGAGGTCTCCACAGGATGAGGTCTCCACAGGATGAGGTCTCCCAGGATGAGGTCTCTTAGGATGAGGTCTCCTAGGATGAGGTCTCCACAGGATGAGGTCTCCTAGGATGAGGTCTCCTAGGATGAGGTCTCCACAGGATGAGGTCTCCTAGGATGAGGTCTCCTAGGATGAGGTCTCCACAGGATGAGGTCTCCTAGGATGAGGTCTCCTAGGATGAGGTCTCCTAGGATGAGGTCTCTTAGAATGAGGTCTCCTTAGGATTAGGTCTCCTAGGATGAGGTCTCCTAGGATGAGGTCTCCTAGGATGAGGTCTCCACAGGATGAGGTCTCCTAGGATGAGGTCTCCTAAGATGAGGTCTCCTTAGGATTAGGTCTCCTAGGATGAGGTCTCCTAGGATGAGGTCTCCTAGGATGAGGTCTCCACAGGATGAGGTCTCCTAGGATGAGGTCTCCTAGGATGAGGTCTCCACAGGATGAGGTCTCCTAGGATGAGGTCTCCTAGGATGAGGTCTCCTAGGATGAGGTCTCCACAGGATGAGGTCTCCTAGGATGAGGTGTCCTAGGATGAGGTCTCCACAGGATGAGGTCTCCTAGGATGAGGTCTCCTAGGATGAGGTCTCCACAGGATGAGGTCTCCACAGGATGAGGTCTCCACAGGATGAGGTCTCCCAGGATGAGGTCTCCTAGGATGAGGTCTCCTAGGATGAGGTCTACACAGGATGAGGTCTCCTAGGATGAGGTCTCCTAGGATGAGGTCTCCACAGGATGAGGTCTCCTAGGATGAGGTCTCCTAGGATGAGGTCTCCACAGGATGAGGTCTCCTAGGATGAGGTCTCCTAGGATGAGGTCTCCTAGGATGAGGTCTCCTAGGATGAGGTCTCCTAGGATGAGGTCTCCTAGGATGAGGTCTCTTAGAATGAGGTCTCCTTAGGATTAGGTCTCCTAGGATGAGGTCTCCTAGGATGAGGTCTCCTAGGATGAGGTCTCCACAGGATGAGGTCTCCTAGGATGAGGTCTCCTAGGATGAGGTCTCCTAGGATGAGGTCTCCTAGGATGAGGTCTCCTAAGATGAGGTCTCCTTAGGATTAGGTCTCCTAGGATGAGGTCTCCTAGGATGAGGTCTCCTAAGATGAGGTCTCCTTAGGATTAGGTCTCCTAGAATGAGGTCTCCTAGGATGAGGTCTCCTAGGATGAGGTCTCCTAGGATGAGGTCTCCTAGGATGAGGTCTCCTAGGATGAGGTCTCCTAGGATGAGGTCTCCTAGGATGAGGTCTCCTAGGATGAGGTCTCCTAGGATGAGGTCTCCTAGGATGAGGTCTCCTAGGATGAGGTCTCCTAGGATGAGGTCTCCACAGGATGAGGTGTCCACAGGATGAGGTCTTCTAGGATGAGGTCTCCTAGGATGAGGTCTCCTAGGATGAGGTCTCCTAGGATGAGGTGTCCTAGGATGAGGTCTCCTAAGATGAGGTCTCCTTAGGATTAGGTCTCCTAGAATGAGGTCTCCTTAGGATTAGGTCTCCTAGGATGAGGTCTCCTAGGATGAGGTCTCCTAGGATGAGGTCTCCACAGGATGAGGTCTCCTAGGATGAGGTCTCCTAGGATGAGGTCTCCTAGGATGAGGTCTCCACAGGATGAGGTCTCCTAGGATGAGGTCTCCTAGGATGAGGTCTCCTTACGATTAGGTCTCCTAGGATGAGGTCTCCTAGGATGAGGTCTCCTAAGATGAGGTCTCCTTAGGATTAGGTCTCCTAGAATGAGGTCTCCTAGGATGAGGTCTCCTAGGATGAGGTCTCCTAGGATGAGGTCTCCTAGAATGAGGTCTCCTAGGATGAGGTCTCCTAGGATGAGGTCTCCTAGGATGAGGTCTCCTAGGATGAAGTTTTCAAGATGGATGTAGTCCACTAAGATGATGTCGCCGTAAACCAAACAAATATTTTTTTGTGGAAATATGGAGGGTTTATTTTAAATTTATTTATTTCCCTATGGGGTAGGATAGTGGAGGAGTCTGTGTTTACGGGGTATAATGGTGATTCATGTGATTGGGTGGGGGTGGATTTTTCACAGGTGAATCTAGTGAGCCGATATGCTTGATCACACACCACTTGTTACTACCTATCAACCAGCCCCTCAGCACCCATCATCCCCTTCCCACCGCAGCATCTGAGGATGAGCCTGACCCAAGACGGTGAGTGCACCGTCCAGCACCTGACCTTCCCCTCCCTGCACCACCTCCTCCTCCACTTCAGTAAGCACCCCCTCCTTCTCGAGACGTCTGGCATTGATGACGTCGTTCTGAGTCGTTTCGTCGCCTCGGAGAGTGCCCTGGGTGTGGGTGTGGGAGGGGATGGCGTAAGTGGTGTTTTTGGTGTTGGTATCGGTGGTGGTGGTGTTGAGGGTAATGGTGGTGTTGCGGGTATTGCTGGTGGAGAGGTTACTGGTGGCGATACTGGTGGTGATGTGGGTGCAGGTGGTGTTATGGGCAGTTGTGATAGAAGTGGTGGAGCTGGTTGTTGCGAAAATAATGATGCTGCAGATAATGGTTTTGGTGTGTGTATTACCAATAGTGGTGATGGTTGTAGTAGCAGTGACTCTGGTGATGTCACAAGTGATGACGTTGTCGCCAACAATAACAGTGGCGCCACCAACAACCTTATATCTCGATCTCTGGTTGGTGCACTCAGCGTCCAATCAGGCTCATTAGCTGCTCTAAACAGGTCAACTTCCTTGTCAGCCACCCAGTTGGCTCGCAGAAATGAGTTAATAAGGTCACGATCTATTAATAGCAGCCAATCATTGGTCGTTTCGTCGGCCAATAGGGGCGTTGATAATGTTTATTCGTTTGTGTAGTATTGTTGTTATTCCAAAGGTAGTAGTAGTAGTAGTAGTAGTAGTAGTAGTAGTAGTAGTAGTAGTAGTAGTAGTAGTAGTAGTAGTAGTAGTAGTAGTAATAGTAGTAGTAGTAGTAGTAGTAGTAGTAGTAGTAGTAGTAGTATTAGTAGTAGTAGTAGTAGTAGTAGTAGTAGTAGTAGTAGTAGTAGTAGTAGTAGTAGTAGTAGTAGTAGTAGCAGCAGTAGTAGTAGTAGTAGTAGTAGTAGTAGTAGTAGTAGCAGTAGTAGTAGTAGTAGTAGTAGTAGTAGTAGTAGTAGTAGTAGTAGTAGTATTAGTAGTAGTAGTAGTAGTAGTAGTAGTAGTAGTAGCAGTAGTAGTTGTGCCATTGGAGTCCTATTGCTTTAGCATTAGTAGTCCTTGTTTGCCTTATTTTATTTATTTTTGCTTTTAGAAATGTCAATTCACCGTGGTGGAGGAAAGTGGTGGAATGGTGTAGTGGTATAGGGGGGTGAATGGCGTGGTTGATACAATCATGCATGACTTCAAATCATTAACCTCTACAACACTAATCACATCAGCAACAACAACTACAGCAATCAAATTCGCGTTTTTAGTCTCACGTCTTTGCGCCTGTGGCTTTGGAGCTTTCGCTTTGTCGCCACTACAATCTTCATCGCACGTTTTGTCCTCTCAGGCCCATTAGAGCCCTCAAAACCACAGTGGTTTTGAGGGCTCTAATGGTTCTTGTAGTAGTAGTCGAATGGTGGTAGTGGTGGTAGTGGTAGTAGTGGCCTAGTAGTAGTTGCGGTGGTGGTGCAGCTGCGCGGTAATGCTCAAAGCTTGTTTTAATCATTTGTGGTTGTTTTGCAGTCTGTGAGTTTTGATTGTTATATTCCATTGAGTTATATTCCTTGCGACATCTCGAATTAGCAGCACATTTCGTACACCGTTTACTTTTCGTTTTTTCGATTGTTTTCATTTGATCGTCTCTTGAATTCGTTTTGTAAGATGTATTTTTTTTACGCCGTCATGATTTCATTTTCCAGGCTTCATTTTGTTTTAGAGATCTTTTAAGCGGTTTTTTACCTGCTAATCATCCTAGTCGTGGTCATCAGCATCGTCACCATCATCATCGTCGTCATCATTATCACCGTCATCATCGTCATCATCATCATCTTGTTTAACCATTCCAATGATACCACGTTGATGTTGTTAGTGTTCTTCAAGCGGGACATTCCAACACGAGATTTGCACCAGTCGCGAATTGTTGTTGTTACTAGATGTTTGTGAAAGTTGTTACTTTGAGATGCATTGCAGATTTGAATCTAGTCACATTCCATGATGATACTCTTCAGCTTGTAATCGTATAGAGGTTTTACACCATCATCATAACCATCATCATCACCATCATTAGCATTGTCATCATCGTTTTCATCATTATTTTCATCGTCATCATCACCACAATTATTACCATCATCATTATCATCACCACCATTATCACCATCATCACCATCATCATTTTCATCATCATCTTCACCATCATCATCATCATTGTTACCTGCACAGCGGTTGTAGCGTTACTGTTGCAGTGATGTTTTGTCAGCTTGTTCTCTCTTGCGCAACATGCACTTCGCAACATAAAAGCTTGTGTTTTGTTGTTGTTGCGAAGGTTTTCAGAAGAATGATGCCACTGTTGAGGGCAGAGATGGTGAAAAAGACGTAGAATGAAACTTTAAAATCTCGCAGCTAAACTATCCACCTAGCGAGTGAATTGTATTTATAAAACTTAAACATGGAGGTGAAGAGGGGGTGCGTTTGGAGCGGCGTGAAGAGCACACGTGGAGACGTTCCTGAAGGAATAGCCAGTGTGGTGGCAGAAGGCAGTCGTGCAAGAGAGAGGCCAAGTAGGTGGTGTGGATGGGTCGTAGATGGCAGGGGCACCATCTTTTCACTGGTCTTTATATATTCTTCCGTCATCATATATATTTCTGTTTTTCTTTTCAAATATTTTTATTTATTTATGGCGCATATAAACTAACAAATCTCGGATTAAAATGACCAAGGCCTTAAAACGCTCATTCGTCAGTATTTAAAATAATATTTTTAAAATTGTTCATCTTTTTCTTCCTATTTTTTTTCTTTCTACTCTTTATCTTCTTCTTCCTCCTCTTCTTCCTCATCATTTAAAATCCATCATTCTTAAACTTTTATTTTTTCTCTCCATCGCCTCCTCAACGCACACGAAATTCTCTCCTCTAATAATTCAATTTTCCTTCTATTCACTTGCGCTTGCAGCATCATCATCATCATCAGCACCTCTTCTTTTATCTTTCGTTTCTATCATCGCCGTTTCTTCAACGTTACGTAATTGCTGTGACATTGACTCAAGGATGTTGTTGGGGATTGAAAGGTCAAGAGATGGAGACAGACACGAAGAACTCCAAAGTTAACATGGAAATCAAACTTCTGTTATTTAAAACGAATCTTTATGGGCAAACAACGAAAATCGTTTGATTCCGTCTGAAAACTAATCGTTCATGCAAGTGACTATCAATTACCAAAGTCACTTGTCATCGAATCTATCGGTGGCGATCCTGGGGTGTCCTGGTGTCCCGACTCCCACACTTCTTGTAGTGAAGGATCCATCTTAATGGTAGTGACCCCAGAACCCCCCAGGATCACCGCCTATGCTGGGTAGAACCCCCCTAAGATTTGCAGCAGATCACCACCCCTGATCGAATCATCATCGTATCTTTTTCATCTTCATCGTTATCATCATCACTATCTTTTCCCACTTCATCAACATCATCACCATCACCTACCCCTCCATCAACATCATCACCATCACCTACCCCTCCATCAACATCATCACCATCACCTACCACTCCATCATCATCATCACCATCACCTACCACTCCACCATCACTTACCACTCCATCATCACCATTACCTACCACTCTATCATCATCATCACCATCACCTACCACTCCATCATCATCATCACCATCACCTACCACTCCATCATCATCATAAAAGCTACCATTGAGTGTCATAAATGTTGTTTAAAGTGCGCTCAATTGAATCACTCATTGCTTCTCATCTATCGATCAATCATCCATCCATCTATCCATCCATCCATCCATCAATCCACTCATCCATCCATCCATCAATCCACCCATCCATCAATCCCCCCCACCCATCCACCAATGCATCCATCCATTCATCCATCCATCCATCCATCAATCCACCCATCCATCAAACCCCCCACCCATCCACCAATGCATCCATCCATCCTTTCATCCATCCATCCTTTCATCCATCCATCCATCCCTCCACCCATCCATCAATGCACACATCCATCATCAATAATCCTCTTTCCAGCTTTCTTCCACTTTCATCTCTTCCCTCTCTCCCATCCATCATTTTATTCTTTTTCACATGAAAGTCTTTCATGATTGAAAAACTTTTCTTTCTGAGGCTGCATGCGTCATCTTTGCACGTCATCAATCTCTCCATCACCTTCCACTTCCGTCTCTCCTTCATGCACCACTTCATTCCATCTAATCCTCCACTCACTCATCCACCACTCACTCATCCACCACTCACTCATCCACCCTTCATTCATCCACCACTCACTCATCCACCCTTCATTCATCCACCACTCATTTATCCACCACTCACTCATCCACCCTTCATTCATCCACCACTCATTCATCCACCACTCACTCATCCACCACTCACTCATCCACCACTCACTCATCCACCACTCACTCATCCTCCACTCACTCATCCACCACTCACTCATCCACCACTCACTCATCCACCACTCACTCATCCACCACTCACTCATCCACCACTCACTCATCCACCCTTCATTCATTCACCACTTACTCATCCACCCTTCATTTATCCACCCTTCATTCATCCACCACTCACTCATCCACCACTCACTCATCCACCCTTCATTCATCCACCCTTCACTCATCCACCACTCACTCATCCACCCTCATCCCAACAGCAATCTTTAAACTTCATTTGCGTTCGTTTAAAAGTAAAGAAAGAGAGATTAAAAGTGGAGTTTGCTGGTGGCGGCTTTTGCAATTATTTGGTGCTAAGTGGTTGTTCAGGCGGGAGTTACTGAGGCATGTAATCTGGATGGAGTGAAAGAAGGATGAGTGGAAAAAAAGAAGAGGTGTTATGGGGAGAGAAGGAGTGAATACGTGGAAAGACATTGAGTAAGAAGAAGATTGGAAAACGAAGAAAAAAGCCCAAAAATCAGCGAGAAGGCACACAAAAGAGTGGCAGAATGTCTTTTAAAAAGCAGGAGAAAATAAGTAGGATCGCATGGCAAAAGCACAACAGCAACAAAACAGTCAAACACATAAACCACATACACTTTAAAAAGATAAACCACATACACTTTAAAAACCTGGAAAAAAAACAATGACCAGCACACAAACATACAAAAAAACAACAACACAAACGTACAGAAAACAACACAAAGACACAGCGAGAGCAAGGCAGATGTATAAATCAGAGATGAACGGCAGGGAAGGGAGGCATGTCTTGCATCCAAAGAGGCCTCCATGCTTACTCCAGCGAGCCTCCAAGCGGCGTTGACGTGCCACGTGTTCAAAGCCTTTGCAATGTTTCAATTCTGGAAATTATATGCGAAATTAATAAGCATGTAGCGTGCTCACACTGCGGACAAGCAGAAGCTTGTCAGTGGAAAGGAGGAGGAGGAGTTGTGGCGTGTTCAAGATGGGATGTGGAAGGGAAGGAAAGGGGAGGAATGGAAGGGGTGGTTTGAAAAGGAGAGGTGGTCTAGAAGGGAAAGAATGGCCTAGAAGGGTTGGTATGGAAAGGATTGTGGTAGATTCGAAGCTGAAGCTTAGAGTCAGAGTGCTACCCTGTGCTCGTGCTTCTAAGAAAGGCGCAATCTGAACTGCCATATTACTTCATCTTTGAATGGAAGAACGTATTCACTTTTCCTTCCAGTCCTTATTGTGAAATAATGTAAAGGAGCGTCAAAGACTTGAAGGCAGTTCTCTTTGACTTTCGGAAAACCGTAAGGTGCTTTGAAGACATATAAAATGAGTATAATGGCCATGCATACCAACAAACACATAAAAAACCCCACACATACCCACACATACCCATACACACCTACACACAACCACACATACCCATACATACCTACGCATATCGACACATACACATACATACACTTATATATATATATATATATATACGGAAGTCGTGTGTGTGCGATGCTATAAAGGCTCTGAGACGGGAATGCTTGATCACACGTCACTGAGAAAATGGAATTCATAAACGATTTTAAATGCTCAAAAACCCATTCGCGCACATAACATTCGACATAAACCACACATTAAAGTATATACAATAATACAAGCATATAAGAGGCATCACAAAGTATAGAAAATACAAACGTATAAGACTCCAAACAAACATTAAACAGTGGGAACACAAGTTTGTTGTAATGTATCTTTCATGCTTTCAAGCTTTCCTCGCATCCACCTGCAACAACCCAAAACTCAATCCCCTCCTTGCGACAGCCTTTGAACACAGTCTGCCCTTACAACTGCAGTTCAGGGCTCGACACACAACATGGACCATTTCTTTATGTAGCGCTTATTGAACAATGAACTTTCCATGGAATAATTGCACCTTTTTCCATCACTATCAGCACCATCACTATCAGCACCATCGGTATCATCATCAAGAGCCTCAGCATTATAATCAGGAGAATTGAAGGATCCAATGGCGGGAATGACTGCTTGCAACGAGATGATTCTGTCACCCAAGAAGTTAGTAGCTTCATTAAATATGCATATATGCATCAATTTTGTCTTTATATCATTTCATATGCATATATAAACGCAATGGTGTCTTCGGGTTATTAAATATGCATATATTTGTTGGCGTCCCATTTTAGAAGTTGGTCCGTTTTAGGATGCGACTGCGTAATAGAGGCTTCCTTATCAATATTACAAATTACATGGACGACACAGCATGAAACAAACAACACAAACTCACAAAAAAACCTCACAAAAAAATCTCACTTAAAAAAACCTCACAACAAAAACCTCACAACAAAAACCTCACAGCAAAAACCTCACAAAAATGGGAAAAAATACGAAGAAAAACATTATAAAAAGTAAACAACAAACATGAAAAACACAAAGACCGCAAACTTGTTCACTCGAGCACACCGCCATTATGTAGGTGTTTTTCTATAGAGGATGACGGGATGGTGTGAAGAAAATAGTTGAAGAAGGGGGGGGGTGTTGGAAAGGAAGGGAAGACCCTGGGGGTATGGGAGGTGTTGGGAGATGGATGAGAGAGTTATAGAGGTTGGGAGGGTAAGGGGTACGGGAGAGTGATAGTAGTATATGAGAGGGATGGGGGATTGGAGGTTAGGGCAGTATGGGAGGGTGATAAGTTAAGAAAAATCTGAAGAGGTTGTTATTGAAAAAGTAATTCTTGCATCATCATCATCATCATCATCACAACAGTTTATATACCGCGTGCGACGGCAAAGCCATGTAAAAGTAACTGTTAAATTGAAGCAGTTTCAGGGTGGGAGTTTGAAAAGCAATTCATTTTAAGGCGCCTGCGCATAAATCTTCATGACGTCACGAACCTTCCCTTCAGGAAGCCGTGAGTCGTCCTCGAAACATCGAGTCTTGTTGCTGTTGTTGCTGTTGTTGTTGTTGTTGTTGTTGTTGTTGTTGTTGTTGTTGTTGTTGTTGTTGTTGTATTTCGTTGTGTTGTTCAGCAGTCTGGGGAGAATAGTCTCGTCCAGCTGCGCTGCCCTGCCAGGCTCTTGAGTCAGTTCTCTTGTGTTCTTGCCCAGCCCTTGTTCCAGGGCTGGGCAGTCTGTCCAGAGATGAGTTTGTTGTCTCCTGGGCTGACTTGCAAAGTCTGCCCTGGCAGGGTGGCCGAAAGTACCCACATTTGAGGCGCAAGCGCCCCCCACCGCACCGCGTGGAGGTTGTGGGTGTGCGGTAGTGTTGTTGTTGTTGCTGCTGTTGTTGCTGTTGTAACTGTATTTGTTTTTTTGTCGTATTTGTGTTTTTTTTTGTTTTTATGAATATTTGCAAATATTTTGTGGTTGTTGTTGTTGTAATTGTTATTGTTGTGGTGAATGTACTAAAGAAGAGACCTGCACGCCCCATTAAGCCAGTTGAGAATGCAATAAACATTTCAGAGTGGCGTGAACCGCACAAGAATTTAAGACCCCTGAATTGTTAACAAAATTTCTTTACGTTTTATTCAAATTTTACGAATAATTGAAGAAAAATAATAATATTAGAGATAGATGTAGGGAAACTGTAGTAATACAAATGGAAAGAGCTCATGCATGAATATGCTTTGAAGGTGTTTGTGGGAGTTTGAATGAGGAGATAAAGGTGGAAAATGTGGATAAATGATGGATGCGTGGAGAAATTAATTTATGGCTTGACGGATGGATCTAGATAATGGACGGATGGATGGACGAGAAGTGATGGATGTGCGAATGAATAATAGATGCGAAAGGAGTACGTTAACTTAACAAAAAAAACGAAAAACACATTAACGAACAACATAACAATCAAAACATATTTAAAGAAAAAATAAAAATAGTAAAAAACAAAAAAATCGACATAAACAAAAGGTGAAGCCAATGGAATTTGTTGGTATAATAATGACATTTCTTTGGAAAATTGAGGAATTTTTGCGTTAAAACGGAAATCAGAAGAAACCCATAAATAATTAACATTAACCATGGGTCTGATAGAAGTTCCACACTTACTAGAACCTTCCCATGATTCAGTCGGTGAATGAATGAACACAGAACCCCTCGAGGATCAGACCATCAGACCATCATGGTGCTGTTTGACAGTCTATATTCTCACATGCCTTGTAAAGAACCATCTAGCGACAGTTCTCAAACCTTTTGACCCATTTGAAAAGCCTTTTGAGCAGGAAAGTTTCCAAGAAGATAACACCATTGTTGAGCAGGTCTGGATCACACTCCAGCCTCTTCCTATGGAGACATAGCGAGCTTGTCAGTCATGTTCCAAAAGACGCAGAAGAATCTGAAATGTAATATTTAAAACCTTCTGTGTAATTCAATGTTTTGTGAAGTTGTCTTTCACTCGTGGAGGAGAAGGTTGAACCCTTCCAAGCGAAGTGTTTGTTTGAAGATTCACTACCAAAAAACATCCATCCAATAACACTTCAAACCAATTATTTATCGATCTAACCTTTCTTTAATCTATCCCCCTTATTGTCGTTTGAAAGTTTGCCATGTATGGACGTTTTGATGGCTTGCCACTTTAGGTAACTTGTCCTTGCGGTATTTATGGTGGGCCATAAAAGGTAAATGATTATAATAAAATAAAGAAATGAAAGGTAAGATAACATAATAATAATTATAATTGTAATTGCTTATGAAGTATTGTAAAGATTTGTTTTAATTTAGTGTGTAAAGCGCATGTAAAGTGCATTGCCGATGAACCGCACAGTCACCAAGGAATGCCAACCGCTCTCCCTCCTGCCATCAGTCATCTACCCTACTGTGAACTGCGACGTACGCGCATGTGAAACACATAAAGAACACATGAGCATCCCTTAAATGATAAATCAAGCACTCATTAAAAATACATAGACAACATATATAAACAATATGTGATCGGCGAATTAACTGCAAATCTAAACACATAACAAAACAAACACACATATAAAACACGAATTTGTTATTGCATGCAAATGAGACTGTACTGATGATGATGATGAAAAACAGAAAAAGCATAATGCTTCTGCTGCTTATGATGTTGTTGCTGGTGATGATGATGATGAGGATGATGATCAGGAAGATGACGACGAAGATGATGGTAAGATTAGATTTTGTAGCCTGGAGTAGTTTTGTTAGAAGCTCTCTTAATCCGTTTATCTATCCATCCAATAACACTCCAAACCAATTATTCATCCATCTAACCTTCCTTCTATCCATCCATCCATTTTTCTTTTAATCCTAATTTATTTTCATTTTATTCATTCATTCATCCCTCCATCTATCTATCTACCTTGCTTTTCGCCTACTAATTAAGGAATGCGTCCATCAAAAGATCTATAATTTCATCTATCTATTTCTCACTCTATCCATCCATCCATCCATCCATCCATCCATCCATCCATCCATCCATACATCCATCCATCCATCCATCCATCCATCCATCCATCCATCCATCCATCCATCCATCCATCCATCCATCCATCCATCTATTCATTTATCCACCCATCCATCCATCCATCTTTTATGCATGCATTTGCCTCTCACGGAGTAATGATGGATCTGCTTTCTGAGAGCCTTCTGTCATCCTTCCTTTACACCTTCTGAGCTAATCTTCTTTTACCACTCTGTTTCTTCACTTCAATGCCTTCTTCTTCACCATTCCCTTTGCCAACAAACCCTTTGAACACGTGCTCAGAAATTTTTATCGTTTATTTCAAAATGTTTTTTTGTTACTTCTTTCACTGTCTTATTTTATTACACTCCTACCTCCATGCTTCCTCTTCTCTGCGCCACCCTCAATGCACCATTTCATAATATACCTCCTCCAAGTCACACTTGAAAGAAGGGTATAGGGAAACGGCTGAATGAATGCACAAAGAATTGTCCTTAAACTGGTTTTTCAAAAAGAGTTTTTTCAACATTAAACTGCTTCACAATCGTCTTCAACTTTATTTCCTCTCTTTTTAGACCATCTCATTTTTTTTTTTTCAACCCTCTTTTCTTTCTCTTTAACCTTGTTTTGTCTTTTATTTTTTTAACCCCTTTATTCTTCCATCCATCGATCCAATCTTCCATTCATTTATCTATTCCTCCATCCATCCATTCATCCATCCTTCACTCCTATCTCCATAAAACAGTTTTCTATTCAAGACACTTCAGTCTGTTTGCCTTCCCTCAAGAGGCTTGTCCACACTACTCAAAAAAATTCCGCAATTTTTTTATTCTTTTATATTAACCAGTTTATCAGATGCTGCTGGTGTGGCCATAATTTCATCTGGAGTGGCCATCACTGCAACTTTTGTACTTTTGTTCACCCACTTTTGTACTTTTTCACCCACTTTTGTACGTTTTCACTTCTCATTATGCCTTTCAGGAACTAGCAGGTGAGAATGCCATCTGCCTGACAGCTTGCATTCCGCTGTGCAAAGTTGAAACAGCTTCTTGAAATATTCTTTAGACTTTAAAAAAAAATTGTAAAAAAACTTTGAAGAAGTGAGGACGGAAGAACGTGGTGTGGCAGACGCTGCAAGTGTTGCTTGGTGGCGCTAGCCTCAAAGTCGTTTGAATATCGAGCAGCTGAGACGTTTAAAGATGCAAAAAAGAAATGAATGTGCGAGAGAGAGCTATAAAGTTTCATCGAAATGAAAATTAGGCGGATGCCGGCAATTGGGGAGGGATAAATAGAAGTTCAAATGCCGTCGATAAAATAAACTAAGATTTAATGTGGTCTCAAATAAAATGCAATAAAAACGCAAGAAATGAAGTGATGGGAAAGTATGCTAGAATGCAATCACTTTACTTTCACATCATATATCATTTGCCTACAAGACTGTTGTCCACCAGCCCTTCTCCATCCACTAAACATCTTCCAATTCATTCATCCATACATCTGTCTATCTATTCATCCTTTCATCCATCTACCTTTCCACCCATTCTTCCGTCCATTTCTCCATCCTCCCATCAATCATTTTCTACCACCAATTCTCATGCATATTTACTTATTTATTATTATTATTATAAGTTTATTTATTTATTATTACTGGTTTGTTTATGTCCCTCGCCAAGAACAAACTGCAAGTATTTACAAAGATGCATTCTGCACAATAGAAACACTCGTAAATCGTGCCACAACACTGCGCGTCATCTGACCTCATAACTTATTTACGACTGACGCTCACCTCAGAGTGACCTATTAAACAATGCGACCACTCGTGTGGCGTTGAGGCGAGCGTTTTTAGAGCCTCTTTGTGCGGCTTCAATGTGCCAGAAAGATCTCTTGTCGCATATGCTAGTAGAATAGCTCGTCAAGTCAACATTATTTCAGGGCTTCCACCATAGCTTGTTTGAGATTGGATATTAAATCCTAAGACTAAACAACTAAATACATTTTACGAATATTTACACATTTCAAATAATGTATTTTGTAGTTTTTTCCTGGTCATTTTCTTGTTCTAGTAAGGTCTATAAAATATTTTTGAATCTTCAAAAACATAGAGAATTCAGTTAAATGCGTTTTATGAATAGACACTGAACTGTTTGATGCAAAAAAGAGTTACTTCTTCGTAAAAGTGTTTTTGATGAAATAAGTCTTTTTTGGAACCGGGGAAATATGGAAAACTGGTCAAATTGGAAATGAACTTTTGGTATGATGCTTGATGGTGACAGGGCTTATTGCCCCTTTCACCTAAATATCGCACTTTGGTGTCTGATTACTGGACCCTTTGGATGCATATTGCTGCTATTAAAGCGACCTTTACTTTCCTCAAAGTGCGTCCAGAAATGAAAAAATTAGAGGCACAAATAAGGTAATGTTTTTGACGCTGGCATTCTCAAGGGACTGGAAGCTTGCAAGATCAAATACGCCTCCCTGAATTCGTTTGAATTCTATTTTCATGTGCTTTTATTAACGCACTTGCAACCAATTTATAGTTTAAAGTTTGGAATTCAATGCCAAGTTTTCGATCACGTTCAATTGAATGCAAAGCCTGAGCATGTATAAATTAAAGGCTGACAAACCATTTATCGGAGCTAACACCGTTTGATCACTTACGTGAGAAATCACTTGCTCTCCCTCCAATGTTTCTCGCGACTTCTCCAGTGTTTTCTTGCTTGATGAGAAACTTATTTCCGCACAATTCAATTATTTACGATATCTTAAAGTCACTTTCTTTTTCCGTCAATCAACACATGTCTCCAATCTCAATTTGAAAAGCAAAGACAAAGACAAGTTTTCTATTTTTATATGACTTGACCTTTGGCAGTCTTGGTTTAGATCATCATACCAAGTTGTTGAGGGAATTGGGAAACTTCTAAAGATTGTTGAAAATGCGTTAGGATTCTTCGGAGAAAAAGGCTTCATGACAAAGTATTTTTCTCAGAGTTTCGCAAAAGATCTTTTGTTAGACTTTTTTGTTTCCATAACTCAAACCCAAATAGGCAAAAGAAATCTTCTACATGCGAGTGAAAAAGGAAGTGGAGAAGCGTCAAAGTTGTCTGGCTTGGAGGGGGCTGGAATCTAATCGCTAAAATATTGTCGCTATGGTCATTGGTGTCGTTGTAGTTGTAGCTGATGACGCTATTGTTGTTCTTGTGTTTTTGTTGTTGCTGTGTTACTGTCTATTTAAAGTAGTATTATAACGCTCTTTCTGTTTTTTTCAACAGGCTTTGTTGTTGCGCATTTGACTTTTTGTTAGTGGTTGTTGTTGAGCGGTCAACTAGGAATTAATTGTGGTTTTATTCTGACTGTCCCTGCTACGTGCAACTATGAATGAAATACCCCTGCTTCTACTACTACTACTACTACTACTACTACTACTACTACTACTACTACTACTACTACTACTACTACTACTACTACTACTACCACTACTACTACTACTACTACTACTACTACTACTACTACTACTACTACTACTACTACTACTACTACTACTACTACTACTACTACTACTACTACTACTACTACTACTACTACTACTACTACTACTACTACTACTACTACTACTACTACTACTACTACTACTACTACTACTACTACTACTACTACTACTACTACTACTACTACTACCACCAACACTACTACCACCACCACTACAACCACATTCGTCTTGTGATAATTGCTCAGAAACATCCGCCATATAAATCAGAAGAGAGACCTCGGGAGTGTTGCTCATTATCGGCCTTGTTGCAAATGCCCTTCGTATTGTTGCTGTTGTTTGTTTTGTTTTTTATGTTGTTGATTATGTAGTTGTTTGTGTAGTTTTTCGTGCATTTGTTTGTTTTGTTGTTTGCGTTCTTTTTTGAAATGTCGTTCATGTTTTAGTTTCGCAACCACTGCAACTACACTTTCAACACAAATTTTATTACGGCGACCTTACCCTCACTCAGTGTGTAGTTGTTACTTTTGTTTTTGTCTTAGTTTTTGCCCATTTTTTTCACTCCTTTTTTCATTCATTCATTCAGTTTATATCATGGGAGTTCCTAATCCTTAGAAGTAGTTGAGATTTAATGGATAAATTTAGATCGAATAGGTTCAACAGCAAATGCCAGTCAGATGAATTGATGGTTTAATCGAGAAAAGATAGAAAAAGAAACAAGATTTTAAATTGATGATAAAGGTTTAGTTGGGAATATATCAAGAAGGCAGACAAATAACAAATGGAAGGATGAATGAATTGAGAGATGGAAGAAGTAGGAAGTTTATCTAGTGTGATCTAATGTGGTAAAATGTTGTAGTGTGGTCGAATTGTATGGTGTTATAAGATAGAGTGATGAGCCTATGAAAAAAAACAGAGTTCTTTTTTTCTGTGATAGCGGTTTACTGAACGTGTGGAAGAAAGGGCGTAGCGATGGTAAAGCGAGGGAACTGTGCGTTGATGGTCTTTGAAGGCTGGTATCGTGATCGTGGTGATGGGGGGTGCTGTAACGCGGTGGTGATGAGGTTGAGAGGGAAAATAAAAGTGTGATTTGGCGTATGTGTACAAAAATAGACAATAATTGTGCACCACATGTGTGTTTCAGTGTCGCGGGAGAAACAGAGATATCAAATGCACCTAGCAGTTTTGTTGTTTTCAGGCTAATATAAGTTACACTGAGACTTCGAGAACGCCTACAAATCTCTCTTTTAACGACGTGGGCGTTTGTCTCCCATTCGCATTTGTGGTGTATGACTATTATGCCACACCACATGACTATACTACACCACACTGCACTAAACTACTTTACATTACTACACTATGTGCTCCATTACAGTGTACCATTAAACTACAGCACTACACTACACCACAAGACATCCCTCACTATACTACATTACGTCACACCAAACCACACTACACCACAGCACACCACATCTCATTAAAGTACCTCACACAACACCACACTAAACCACATCACACCACACTAAACCACATCACACCATACTAAACCACATCACACCATACTAAACCACATCACACCACACTACACTAAACCACACCACACCACACCACACTAAACCACATTACATCACATCACACCCCACAACACAACACCACACTAAACCACACCCCACCACACGACACCACACCACATCACACCACACAACACTAAACCACACCACACCACACCAAACCACACCATACAACACCACCTCACATCACACCACACCACACCACACCAAACCACACCATACAACACCACATCACACCACACCACACCACACCAAACCACACCATACAACACCACATCACACCACAGCCCAGCCTCCAAGCTTGCACTTTTTACACACAGAATTATTCTTTTTTTGATCTTACTGCCCCTAAGCCATCTTTCTACCGCATTTCCTTCTTTGAAAACGAATAAGAAAATAGATAAAATATTATAAAAAAAAGCTTCAAAGAATTCTTAAAATAAAAATAGAAAAAACATTTATATCTAAAAAGTATGTAAAACACCTGGTTTTTAAAACAACGAAATTTTTATAAAATCCAGTGTTATCATGACTATAACTTTAGAACTGATAAAAAGTTAGAAGCCCTTCGTTCAGTATGTTCCTCTCTTCTCTTAGACCTGACCAACTCTACGG
>OX030959.1:7540231-7550231 GCA_943735955.1 Piscicola geometra | reverse complement strand
GTCAGCTGATGGTGAGATGTCCTAATGTCGACGTGTGCTGTGAAGTTCTGCCACGCAAGATGATGTCAGAACACCTAAAGTACAGGTAAGTGTGTGTGTTTGTGTGTGTTTGTGTGTGTTAGAGGTCGGACTTGGACGATATTTCATTCCCGGCCTCGTCCCGTTCCCGATGGGCCATCAGAATTTCGATTCCTGGTCTCGAAATTTTTTGACCCGGTCCAAACCCATTCCCGAAAATAATTAAATATTTTTATTCATTTTCGCTGCCGTGTTCACCGGTCCCAAACTTGCTAGTCCTACAATTTCTTACAATTCATTATTTAAAAGTCAGAAACTATTATGAAAAAACACGATTCAAATTTCAAATATTTATTAAAATGAATTGAAGATAGTCGTTGTTTTTAATTAAATCAAGTCTTTATGGCTTTTCACACGGGTTAAACCGTCAAAAGTTTTAGTTTTCAAATGCGATGATATTGGGTCTGAAGTTAAACGACCGGATGTTGAAAAATTCCGTTCACAGGGAATAGAACTTGCAGGTTTACAAAACCAAATTTTAGCTTCTTCTTGTAGTATTGAAATTTTTTTAATTTCACTCCAATAAATTAAAAAATTTCTATAATCTTTAATTTTTGTGAAACATAATTGTGAATATTTCTACAAACAATTCTTTTCTGAATTTTCTTCCTCCTTCATAATTATTATTCCCTCAATAATGTTTAAAATATGTTTTTTGACAAAACTCATATTCTCCACAACGGCAAAAATAAAATCTCTCGTATAGTTTGATAGTATAAAAATTGTATTCTAATTTTTACGTTATAAAAACAAACATAATAGGTCTTAATAACCATAATTTGTCTTTTTTCTCAACGGCACTGCAGCTTGGTCTGGCTGTACAAAATGGAATTAAATTTCTTCTAATAAATGTTTTAGTATTTATTTCTTTTCTATATCAAACTCTTTTCTTAATATTCTTTTATACTGAGGGATGCAACAGACATGCTGCCATATGAATAAGATCAATGGGAATCTTTTCTTTTGTTCAAATGATCAACTGAGCAATCATTTGGAAATTAATCATTCAAATTCAACATATTAATTTATAGAAGAAAAATAATATAACTGACCAGTTTGATTTCATCTGACAAGTTTTCATCATCACCTATTTGTTCTAATCTCCCTAATATTTGGACTCGCTATAACAACTTCGAATGTAATGTTGGAAATGTAAAAATTTATTTTCGTTCCCGATTTGAATGTTGATTCCCGGTTCCGTTCCAAAAACCTATTCCCGGTTCCCGACTTTTCCCATCCCGAAATTAATTTTCATTAAGGATCGGGTACCCGGTCCAACCTCTAGTGTGTGTGTCTATGTGTGTGTGTATGTGTATGTGTGTGTATGTGTGTGTATGTGTGTGTTTGTATGTGTGTGTATGTGTGTGTTTGTATGTGTGTGTGTCTATGTGTGTGTGTCTATGTGTGTGTGTGTATGTGTATGTGTGTGTATGTGTGTGTTTGTATGTGTGTGTATGTGTGTGTGTGTATGTGTGGGTGTCTATGTGTGTGTGTGTATGTGTATGTGTGTGTATGTGTGTGTTTGTATGTGTGTGTGTGTGTGTGTGTGTGTGTGTGTGTGTGTGTGTGTGTGTGTGTGTGTGTGTGTGTGTGTGTGTGTGTGTGTGTGTGTGTGTGTGTGTGTGTGTGTGTGTGTGTGTGTGTGTGTGTGTGTGTGTGTGTGTGTGTGTGTGTGTGTGTGTGTGTGTGTGTGTTGATGATGATGTGGTTTTGGAGATGCGAGGGTTGTTCCGGATGGATGGACTGCTCGAGGCCTCTTTCACGCATCACTTGAAGCGTTTGACGAGGAAATCAGGCTTTGGAAGCTTTCGCATGCCTTAATAACAAAATAAAAAATCAAAGTAACAAAATAACTAGAAAGAAAGCATGATAAGATGAAAGCAAATAAAAGCAGCCGAGCTGCCAATTCTAGTCTCAGAAGCTCGTCTTTCTGGAGAACCCTATTAACTACTACTACTACTACTACTACTACTACTACTACTACTACTACTACTACTACTACTACTACTACTACTACTACTACTACTACTACTACTACTACTACTACTACTACTACTACTACTACTACTACTACTACTACTACTACTACTACTACTACTACTACTACTACTACTACTACTACTACTACTACTACTACTACTACTACTACTACTACTACTACTACTACTACTACTACTACTACTACTACTACTACTACTACTACTACTACTACTACTACTACTACTACTACTACTACTACTACTACTACTACTACTACTACTACTACTACTACTACTACTACTACTACTACTACTACTACTACTACTACTACTACTACTACTACTACTACTACTACTACTACTACTACTACTACTACTACTACTACTACTACTACTACTACTACTACTACTACTACTACTACTACTACTACTACTACTACTACTACTACTACTACTACTACTACTACTACTACTACTACTACTACTACTACTACTACTACTACAACAACTACTACTACTACTACTACTACTACTACTACTACTACTACTACTACTACTACTACTACTACTACTACTACTACTACTACTACTATTACTACTACTACTACTACTACTACTACTACTACTACTACTACTACTACTACTACTACTACTACTACTACTACTACTACTTTTACTACTACTACTACTACTACTTCTACTAATACTACTACTAATACTACTACTACTACTACTACTACTACTACTACTACTACTACTACTACTACTACTACTACTACTACTACTACTACTACTACTACTACAACTACTACTCCTACTACTACTACTACTACTACAACTACTACTACTACTACAACTACTACTGCTACTACAACTACTACTACTACTACTACTACTACTACTACTACTACTACTACTACTACTACTACTACTACTACTACTACTACTACTACTACTACTACTACTACTACAACTACTACTACTACTACTACTACTACTATCTCTTCGTCCAACCTCATCTGAACCCTCTCATCTTGTGGCTGAAAAGGCTGATATTGCTAATATTGCAATGTTTTTGCAACTTTTTTTTCACTGATGTTTTTATTTTTATTTTTGATTTTTTAATACAAAATAATGTTTTCCACTTGTTATGATAGTGTTTTAGTGGAGATGATTGTGATGGTAGTAAAAAAATTTAATGCATTTAAAATATATGTAAAGTGAGATAAAAAACAACAACGTTGTTGAAGAAAACAAATGTTATGAATATGCAAAATACTACAATTCACATGCATCTTTGAAAATTAGTATGCAAAACAGCTGATTAGTATGCAAAAACAGGTAATAGCATAGATATGCAAATGAGTGCATAGGTAATGAGACATTTAATTATTAGCAGTTTTTTCGAAATCCGCATCACAAAAATTAAAGGGATGACGATGATGCTTCTGAAAATGATGATGATGATCATCATCATGACAATGACAATGATGATGATGATGACAATAATGATGATGACAATAATGATGATGACAATGATGATGATGACAATGATGATGATGACAATGATGATGGTGACAATAATGATGATGACAATGATGATGATGATGACAATAATGATGATGACAATGATGATGATGACAATGATGATGATGACAATGATGATGGTGACAATAATGATGATGACAATGATGATGATGATGACAATGTCGAGGATGATCATGATGATGATAATCATCATGATAATGACCATGATAATGATGATCATGAAGCTGGCAATGATGATGGGGTTGATGACGATAATTATGACAATGAGTAGGATGTCAAAAACGGTTAGAGGGGTGTCACATTCATGACCAAAAGATGCTTGAGGGGCTCCGATGCACGAGAACTCAAAGCCGTGTGATTCGTACGCATCATTGAGGCTTTATGCACCTTGAATCATATTTATCCATGTACCTCGTCCCCTGTGTGCATCTCACTGAGAATGATAAAAAAATATAAAATATGTCAACGACTACATCCTATCAACAATAACACCAAAAATAACATTAAAAATAATTCAATCACATCAAAAACACTCCACTAAAAACATTACATAAAACAAACACCACCACCACAACAACAACACCACATCTACGTGCAGATGTAAGGCTGCCGAGAGAGTCCAAGCTCATGAAGAAAATAATAAATACATCAACAACAACAACAATAAAAACACTGGTAGAACAAACAATGATAATAGTAATACCAATAATAAAATCGATACCAATAACAACAAGATCGAAAATATTAACATAAGCAATAGTGACATTAAACCATGTACTGAAATAACTCATTCAAAATCTGTACAAATCAAACACAATGTCAACAACAATAAAAATAAAAACAGCAACAACAGCAACAACAACCACAACAACAACCACAGTATTAAAAGTAAACATTTAGATTGCAACATCAACAACAAGAACAACCAACCCAGTGCTGCATACGCCTATGACGTCAGTCCAAACAACACGCTCTGTGCTAATCAGAAACATTGTGAAGCAGACAACAACATCAACAACAAAAACAATATTAACAGCAACAATATTAACAACAACAACATTAACAGCAACAATATTAACAACAACAACATTAACAGCAACAATATTAACAACAACAACATTAACAGCAACAATATTAACAACAACAACATTAACAGCAACAATATTAACAACAACAACATTAACAGCAACAATATTAACAACAACAACATTAACAGCAACAATATTAACAACAACAACATTAACAGCAACAATATTAACAACAACAACATTAACAGCAACAATATTAACAACAACAACATTAACAGCAACAATATTAACAACAACAACATTAACAGCAACAATATTAACAACAACAACATTAACAGCAACAATATTAACAACAACAACATTAACAGCAACAATATTAACAACAACAATATTAACAGCAACAATATTAACAACAACAACATTAACAGCAACAATATTAACAACAACAACATTAACAGCAACAATATTAACAACAACAACATTAACAGCAACAATATTAACAACAACAACATTAACAGCAACAATATTAACAACAACAACATTAACAGCAACAATATTAACAACAACAACATTAACAGCAACAATATTAACAACAACAACATTAACAGCAACAATATTAACAACAACAACATTAACAGCAACAATATTAACAACAACAACATTAACAGCAACAATATTAACAACAACAATCTTAACAGCAACCACATCAACAACATTTTACAAGAAAAACAAAACACCGGTAAGAAAAAATCGGTTTCTCTAAGCGAGATAAACAACAACAACAAAAACAACAACGTGAAAGTAAATGCATACAGCTTGAGAGAGCAATACGGTAAGTCAAGCAACAACAACAATAAAAACAAAAACAAAAACAACGATAGCAACAATATGAACTCTGTGTATACAGTTCACTTGCAACAACAACAACTTCAGCAACTTCAAATACAACAAATGCAACATCTGCAACTACAACAGCAACAACAACAACACAAACTCAACAACTCCATCTCAAGCTCACCTAGCTCCACCGACCACAGTGAGTTGTTGTGTAGTGCAATTAAGAACAACAACAAAGTTCGGCAACATTTCAAAATACACAAAACCTATTGCACTCCATGAAACATCACGTGGCACTGATAGGGAATGCATGCTGGTTGATTGAGCTCCAAGATGGCCTTCCATTTGTGGGACAGGGATGTGGAGGAAACTTCAGAGTGTTAGTTATAAAAGTGTGAAAGTTGTAGTTATAAATGAGTGAAAGATTTAGTTATAAATAAGTGAATATGACCACAAGAAGGAAGGAGCCTTGAAGGCATTCACCTCTCAGTCACGATCGTTTCAGTAGTCGCCATGCAGGCTCATCGTTGCAGTTTGTGAGTCTCTGTCAGAGAAGGCAGTCTCGAAGCCACTGGAGCATTCAAGTGGTTTAAAAGGAAATGAAAGTCTGAACTTTTTTATTTCCATCAAATCTAGCAGTAGCTCTTCCGAAGGATCTATCTAATCAAAGGGAAGAAGATTTGGTCACTTGATTGGTGTTCCAGATGCCAGCGGATAATTTTATATAAAATTATGCTTCAAAAAATGTTAATAATAATAAAATGTAATGAAAGAAAATAAAGAAGTGAAAAGCAAGTAAACAGTGTAGCATTTAGTGGTTTTGATATGATGGATGCAGCTTTAAGTGGTAAGGATATGATTGATTAAGATGTGTCGAAGAATCGATTGTGGATTTGCTTCTGGGCACTTTGCGCTGGTTGCAGCATGAAATTATCAATTTCGCATTCACTTTCAATGCTGTAAAGACGAGTGAGAAGAAGCAAGATTGCACATTTCAATCGACACGAAACTTCCGTAACCTAGCAACAAACGAGACAGATAGCAGCCTATGGAACATCCGTCCAATTGAATTTGTACTTTTCATTGTCAATGCATCCATGCATCCATCCGTGCATCCATGCATGCATCCATGCATGCATCCATCCATGCATCCATCCATGCATCCATCCATGCATCCATCCATGCATCCATCCATGCATCCATCCATGCATCCATCCATGCATCCATCCATGCATCCATCCATGCATCCATCCATGCATGCATCCATGCATCCATCCATGCATCCACCCATGCATCCATCCATGCATCCATCCATGCATCCATCCATGCATCCATCCATGCATCCATCCATGCATGCATCCATGCATGCATCCATGCATCCACCCATGCATCCATCCATGCATCCATCAATGCATCCATCCATGCATCCATCCATGCATGCATCCATGCATCCATCCATACATCCACCCATGCATCCATCCATGCATCCATCCATGCATCCATGCATGCATCCATGCATCCATGCATCCATGCATCCATCCATGCATCCATGCATGCATCCATGCATGCATCCATCTATGCATCCATCAATGCATCAATCCATGCATCCATCCATGCATCCACCCATGCATCCATCCATGCATCCATCCACAAAATTCATCTCATCCAAAACCCCTATCCCCAACAACTGCATCGAAAAATAATTTGAGTGTGCATCGCTGAGAGGTCTCAACGAAACAAAGACTGAAGCCTTCCCTCGAATGGGTTTCGAGTCGCTGGAGCAGGAAATGAAAGGAACAAGTGGTCATGTGAAGTGGAGTTGGGGGTGTGGTTTGGAGTGGGGTGGTGTGGTGTAGAGTAGTGGGGGGGGTGTGGTTCGGAGTGGGGTGGTGTGGTGTAGGGTGGTGTGGGAGTGGTGTGAGGTGGTGTGCGATGGTGTTTGGTGGTGTGGAATGGCGTGGAATTGTGTGAAATTGTGTTGGATGGTGTGGGGTGGTGTGGGAATGGTGTGGAGTAGAGTTGTGTGGTGTGGGAGTGATGTGAAGAGGTGTGAGGAGATGTTAAAAAGTAATTCAAAAAGTTGCAAAAAAAAGAAAGCTGTTATTGATGGCCCTTCAAAGGTTTGTGAGTGATGGATGGAGAAAAAGGGGTTCAAATAAAAGAGAGTAAAAAAGAATATGTTAGAAGAGAAATGTCGAATAAAACTAAAAGTGCTGGTTAAACAATTCATTAATTGATCATTCGCCTGATCGCTCAAGAGCTCTCCCGGATTCGAAAGCAAGCTTGAGAAACTGAAGTGGAAGAAGGGATTCAGAAGTGGTTCGAAAAGTTCTGATTGGAATAATGGGAACAATATTCATTCATCCCCTCATTTACTCACCCACTCTTTCACTTGCTCACTCAACAACTCATCCATTCACTTTCTCGTTCAGATATCCATCGGTCCATTCATCTTTTTTCCATCATTCACATATTCATTCATTAGTTCATCCATCCTCCAATCTCTTCATTCATCCGAAAATCTTTCCACTTATATATTAATTAACTCATCACTCAGTTCTTTTTTATGTTCATCCACACAATCCTATAGCGTTAACTTGATTGCTTTTACATTAAAAGCAGCAAGGAAATTTTCTTTTAACAAACCGCAAAAAAATTCTACCAACCACAACAATTTTCTACCAACCACAACAATTTTCTACCAGCCACAACAATTTTTTACCAACTACCACAACAACCACCCCACAACAAAAACAACTACCACTACAACAAAACTATCCAGGTCAAACTGAAGAGTACACCAACGACTCGGACCAATCAAATGGCAGCAAGCCCTCGTTCAGCCAATCTGAAGACTGCTTTTCCGACCTTCGTGACCGCATTAGTGTTTTCCACATCTATCGAGGTCAAAGTTCAAGCCTGGGCATCAGCATTGTCGGTGGAGCTGATACGCCATTGGTGGGTGGGTAGGGGAGTGGAGAAATGGATAAATGGGTAGGTGCCGGATAGTGGTTGGAGAATAAGAAAAAAGTGAGTTTGAAAACAAATGAAAAGAAAAGAACGAGAAACTGTAAAATAAAAGAGAAAGAAAGAATGAGAAAATGAATAGAATGAAGAGAATAAGTGAAAGAGATAAAATAAATAGAAGTGTGTTAAGAGCATAAAAGATTTGTAAGTGGATCATTTCCTTCTTTATAACTCCCGTCAAATCAATTATCCGTTCTTTCACCTATCACTCATTCATTTTTCACAAAACCCTGCAACTATCAATCCATCCATCTATAAATCTATCTATCTAACTATCAATATATCCATCCATTTATCAATCTATCTATCTGTTTTTTCATCTATCTATCAATTCATCTATCTACCCAATTTATCCATATATCTATCAACCCATATATCTATCAACCCATATATTTATCAACCCATATATCTATCAACCCATATATCTATCAACCCATATATCTATCAACCCATATATCTATCAACCCATATATCTATCAACCCATATATCTATCAACCCATATATCTATCAACCCATATATCTATCAACCCATATATCTATCAACCCATATATCTATCAACCCATATATCTATCAACCCATATATCTATCAACCCATATATCTATCAACCCATATATCTATCAACCCATATATCTATCAACCCATATATCTATCAACCCATATATCTATCAACCCATATATTTATCAACCCATATATCTATCAACCCATATATCTATCAACCCATATATCTATCAACCCATATATCTATCAACCCATATATCTATCAACCCATCAATCTATCAATCCATCAATCTGCAAACCAATTCATCTATCCTTTTTTCCATCCAAACCCCTCATTACCCGCTTACTCCTACATTCAGACTTCCACTTTTCCACTCAACGTCTTCCATTTAATTATTCACTCCCCTCAAACTTACCATTATGCACTCTTCTAAATTCCCTACCTTCCCTCCTCCAAGATGTGCCCTTCCCCTTCTAATCGCATGTCTTCTTTCACTTCTTGGAGGTTTTCTTCTCTCCTCATTCCATCTCCACTCTTCTCAGCATTTTCGGCTAGTTCTTTTCCCCTTTTCCCTATGTCTTTTCCTTTCTCCACTTACCTCCCTCCCTCCTTCTTCTTTCTTATTTCCAACCTTCTCTTATCCCCCTTCCTATATTTCTTTTGTTTCCTTCATCCATATTTTCCCCCTCACACCCCCCCTCCTCTTCCCCCATCCACAGGGAGCAGTGGTGGTGCAGGGTGTGCACAAGAGCAGTGCGGTGTGCAAGGATGGTAGGTTACAGTGCGGTGACCACTTGCTCGAGGTGCTATCGTTGTTGTTGTCGTTGTTGTGTTGTTGTTGTTGTTGTTGTTGTTGTTGTTGTTGTGGTGTTAGTGGTGGTGTGGTGGTAGTGGCTATCGTTGTCGTTGTTGTTGTTGTTGTGTTGTGGTGTTAGTAGTGGTGTGGTGGTGGCTATCGTTGTTGTTGTTGTTGTTGTGTTGTTGTTGTTATTGTTGTTTT
>OX030959.1:7525231-7535231 GCA_943735955.1 Piscicola geometra | reverse complement strand
CACTTCACCACCCCACACCACACTCCACACCAGATCCCACCCCACACTTCACCACACCACACCACTTCACACCACACACCACACCACACCACCCCACACCACACTCCACACCACACTCCACACCACACTCCACACCACTTCACAGCACACACAACACCACACCACAGCACATCAATTGTACTTCTCAATTAGCTGTGGTGATTGGGAGACTTCTTGTTTATTAGAGGTTAACGCTCATCGAGCTCTCTGCACTCTTATTACTGTCATCATCATCATCCTTATCGCCATCCATATCATCATCATCATCATCCTTATCGCCATCCATATCATCATCATCATCATCATCGTCGTCATCTTTTTCATAATTCTTATCATCATCATCGTCATCTTTTTCATAATTAATTATACTTGTTATTATCGCAATCATCATCATCACCTTTATTTCTGACAATCACTTGTCACAGCAATGCAAATGGTTAGTCATCTCTCACCACATATACAAATACGTAGAAGGAAGGAAGAGTTGATTGGTAAAGGAAATATGGAGTGGTGGAAGAAGTATGGAGTGGTAAAGGAAGAAGGGAGTGGGAGAAAGAAGGATGGAGGGGGAGAAAGAAGGATTGAAGGGTGGAGTGGGAGAGAAAGGATGGAATGACAAAAGATGGATGGAGTGGGGAAGGCATGGTAGATAAATGGAACGACTGGGGCAATTGAACGCCTTCTAAATCTTATTCGCACAAGTCACAACATACCTGATCACCAACTCACTCTTCTTTTTTCTTCTCCTTATCCCTTTCTCTTTTTTTGTTTTATTTGTTTTTTCTCTTTCTTCTTCTCTCTCTCTTTCTCTCTCTCTCTCTCTTCCTCCCTTTCTTTCCAATATTTCGTAACATGTACTACTTCTGTTTGCCAGCCACTCTTGTTCTTCCTGATTGCCTCCTTGTTTGCTCCTCCCATTGCTCGTCTCGGTGCAGTCAAATAAATAACCAAATCAAATCAAATCAAATGTGCTTCTTGATTAGTTGGCATGTTGCCAGTACACACCACGTGACCAGCAACAGTTTTTGAAAAACTAAAAACAAAACAGAGTGTGTCAAAATCTCGTCAGAAGTTGAAAACAAGAATTATTCAATAACGCTACTTAGGCATTTCTAACTCGAGCTCCAACCATCTTAAAGAATATGTGAAAATAACGACGAAATCATCAACAAAAACAACAACAACAAAAACAACTAGCAACAACAATACGACGAGACAGTAACAAAAAGGATATAAAACAATCATGAGAGCAGTAAAGAGTGGACAGATAAGGGAACTTTAAGGCTTGAGGGATGATACAGAGAGGAGGAGGAGGGGGGTGGGGTTGTTCAGGGATGGATGGATGGGTGGGTAGGTAAATGAATGGAATATAGATGAAAGGATATATGGATGGGTGGGTGAGAAGGTAGGGAAATGGATAAAAATATAGATAACTGGATGGGCGTGTGAATGGTTAGATGAAAGGGTGAGTAGATAGCCAGTAGGGTGCACAATAGAGAAGTGATAATTGAGATTAGAGAAAGTTGGGTAGAAAGAGACACAATTCAGTCACTATGAATAATTTCAAATTTTGTTTATAAAAGGTTACTGCACACAAACGCATACAAACACACACACACACACACACGCACACACACACACACACACACACACACACACACACACACACACACACACACACACACACACACACACACACACACACACACACACACACACACACACACACACACACACACACACACACACACACACACACACACACACACACACACACACACACACACACACACACACACACACACACACACACACACACACACACACACACACACACACACACACACACACACACACACACACACACACACACACACACACACACACACACACACACACACACACACACACACACACACACACACACACACACACACACACACACACACACACACACACACACACACACACACACACACACACACACACACACACACACACACACACACACACACACACACACACACACACACACACACACACACACACACATGACACAGAAGTGTTAAGTGTGACGCTGAAAAAGCAGAAAGATAACCAGTTAGGCATCAAGCTGATACAAAAAAAGTAGGTGTGGTGTCATGGGGTGAAGTGTGATGTCATTAAGTGTGGTGTCATGGGGTGAGGTGTGATGTAATTAAGTGTGGTGTCATGGGGTGAGGTGTGATGTAATTAAGTGTGGTGTTGTGTGGTGACGTGTGCTGTGTTGTGGTGTGTTGTGGTATGGTGAAGTGTGGTGCGTTTTGGTTTTGTTCACTATTGTGATATGTGATGAAGTGGCGTGTGGTCTCGTGTGATAGTGGTTGACAGCCACTGGTTGTGAGGGTGTTATAACGTTATGTATTGTGGTGTTATGGTATTGGGAAAACATTATGTTGAAGTGTGGTGATGTGGTTTAAAATGGAATTTTTCAAGATGTTGTCAAATGAAGTGTGGTGGTGTTGATTGAATGAACATTGCATCACCTCTCCCCACAGGCATCTGAACGGGATCTACATTCTTGAAATAGTGAGTCGCTTTTAAATTCAACAAAAAAACCACAACATCAACAAAAATAATCATAATAATTTGATCATAATAATAATAACCACTACAGTGATTACAATATACAAATTTAGTTAGCGCATCGTAGGTGCAAAAGAGTTAATAATTCGGAGGTCCAATTGTGGCATTGTGAAGTTTAAGTAGTCTTCTGGGAGGTCCGATAAGATGCACCCATGCCAGTACACAAGGGTGAAGAATTCAATGTTCTATTTTTCCAAACACCATGTTGTTTGTAAAACCACAATACTATCTGACAAGCACAATACTATCAGACAAGCACAATACTATCTGACAAGCACAATACTATCTGACAACCACAATACTATCTGACAACCACAATACTATCTGACCAGCACAATACTATCAGACAAGCACAATACTATCTGACAAGCACAATACTATCTGACAAGCACAATACTATCAGACAACCACAATACTATCTGACAAGCACAATACTATCTGACAAGCACAATACTATCTGACAAGCACAATACTATCTGACAACCACAATACTATCTGACAACCACAATACTATCTGACCAGCACAATACTATCAGACAAGCACAATACTATCAGACAACCACAATACTATCTGACAAGCACAATACTATCTGACAAGCACAATACTATCTGACAAGCACAATACTATCAGACAACCACAATACTATCTGACAAGCACAATACTATCTGACAAGCACAATACTATCTGACAACCACAATACTATCTGACAACCACAATACTATCTGACAAGCACAATACTATCTGACAAGCACAATACTATCTGACAACCACAATACTATCTGACAACCACGATACTATCTGACAAGCACAATACTATCTGACAAGCACAATACTATCTGACAACCACAATACTATCTGACAACCACGATACTATCTGACAAGCACAATACTATCAGACAACCACAATACTATCTGACAAGCACAATACTATCTGACAAGCACAATACTATCTGACAACCACAATACTATCTGACAACCACAATACTATCTGACAAGCACAATACTATCTGACCAGCACAATACTATCAGACAAGCACAATACTATCTGACAACCACAATACTATCTGACAACCACGATACTATCTCACATTAGAAGACTGACAATTATTGATGAAGCAAGAACGCAAAGGGTCAGGTATCATTGACGCACTGACTTGCACACTTTAAAACATCGATCTTTGAAAACTTTGTCTGCTTGAGATGACGCGAAGCAGGTTGCAGAACAGACTCCAATACAGAACCTCTTTGGTTTGAGATAAGATTTCAAAAACTTTTCAGTGACAGCTTGGGAAAAATATCGTAACAAGAAAAAAGAAATAAGTCTGAGGCCTTTTCACTCAGCTTCCTCTGAAAGTCTTCGTTGAGATGCCTGGAGGAGCCTCTTAAACCACTTCTCTGCGGCGTTTCGAAAGACATCGTCATCCCATTTTTATCGTACTTTCAAGGTCTTTTTAAAAAAATATTTTTTAATATCATTTTATCCATCAGTCTCTTATTTCAACACTCCTTATATCCCTCAATACAACACCACTCTTCCACCAACACATCTTTCAACACTATAATCTCCACCTTCGCATCCTCCACCACCAAACCATCCAAACCACACAAACAACTAATTGCATCTTTTTATAAAAACCAATCCCTTCTTTCTCAAAGTGAAAATACTTTGCATCAACTTAAAAATAATCACAAAAAACAAAAAAACATATAAAAAAACTCACAACAGCCAGTGATTAAGCCACATAATCCACCCCTCATTCATCCTTCGATTCATTATTATTTTTATAAATGCAGTTATTTTTATTGCGAAACCAGCACCTTTTCACCACCACACAAACCTCTATTCCTCCACCAACAAGACATCATCAAACCAAGTACAAATACTTTTAAAACTAATCTTAGTAATCATCTCTTTTAGCATTGGTATTACTGTTATATTTTATTCTCATTATATAAATATGAATACTATTATTTTTCTATATTTTTATTAATACTGTCCACATTATTATTAATATTTTTATGATGGTATTGTTTGTATGGCTGTTATGACGTCAGCGATGACTTGTTACTTGCCACAGGCTTCATTGCCTCCTAATCCCCCGAGATGAGCTCCATCCCGCCTTTTGTATCGAACTCACGTCATCATAAACAACAAAAACAACAACAAATCTATAAAAAAAATATATATATATATATAATAACTGCAAACCCAGCAACCTACTAACAACAACAATAAAAAGTAAAACTCTATTCATTTCAATATAGCCATATTAGTTCTATCAGAGAAACATAAAAATAATAAATAAATAAAAATGACAACATTAAATCCACAAAAGTAACAACAGCTCTTTTACCTATGACTTCATTCTTCTCTACTCGACGACGTCACTTGAGAAAACTTCCTTGCATTAATCTTACTTGACCAAGAGCTCCACTACTTGAGATACTGCACTTATTATTAGCATTATTAGTATAATTATAATTGTTAGTATAATTATAATTGTTAGTATAATTATAATTGTTAGTATAATTATAATTGTTAGTATAATTATAATTGTTAGTATAAATATAATTGTTAGTGTTATCATAATTGTTAGTGTTATTATAATTGTTAATCTTTCCATTAGTTTTGCTGGTTGTAGTTTCGTTTTTCAACTATTTTTATTGTATTGTGTAGTTCTTTGGGGATTGTTTTTGTTATTTCATGTTTTTTTGTGAAGTCTTTAATTATATATTTTTCTTGTTCAATATTGTTTAGTTTTTGTTTTTTTCTTATCAAATCCTCCACTAATCCTCTCTACTCCCTCCTACAACTCACCAAAGCCTTGTTCAGCATCTCGCCATTAACAACAGCAATAATCATAGAACATCATTAAACTATTCTTATCTTTTCTTCAATTATTTCAATAAAAATGTTTTTATTTTTAACTTTTTATTTATTTTCATTTCTTTATGATCTTTCATTTATTCGCCATGGTATTTAAGGCCCTTTATTTCAGTCCCTACACACCACAAAAACCATAAAACTACACCATTTTTTACTTTTACACAACTAAACCACACCAAACCACAGCTACAACTTTTACTTACAAAAGTTATGAAAATGACTGTATCAGCAAACAAAAAAACTGAATAAGAGCAATACAAAGTAAAATAAAAAGACTTTATGGTTACCTCTTGAACACGGAAGAGGTGGTGCTTTTACATCATCAAAGTTTTTATTATTTTTATAATTTAAAAAAAGCATCACTTGCATTCTTATCCTCTTCATCACCACCACTATTATCATTATCATCATTATTCCTATAATCATCATCATCATCACCACCACTATTATCATTATCATCATTATTCCTATAATCATCATCATCATCACCATCACTATTATCATTTTAATCATTATTCCTATAATCATCATCATCTTCATCTTCATCATCATCATCATCATCATCATCATCATCATCATCATCATCATCATCGTCATCATCATCATCATCATCATCATCAGATAGCTGGAGGAATAGCAGATTGGGATGGAAGATTGAAAGCTGATGACTTAATACTGCAGGTGACGGTGATGATGATGGTGATGATGATGGTGATGATGATAATGGTGGTAATGATGATTTTCAGAGTAAGAGAACATTTTAATAGACAAAATAAAGGATGGAGACGGAGAGATAATGGTGAAAGAATAACGCTGCGAAACAAACTTGTGAAAGAGCAGTTTGATAGAGGGATTTGGGTAAGAAGATAGGGATGAATGAAGGATGGGGGATGCTGGTTGAGGGAGATGGATGGATCGACAGTGATAGAGAAAATTGAAAAACAGGAAAAGTGGTGAAACAATGATGGTAGACGTAATGAGTGATGGATGGTGGGAGTGAGGTGGTGAATGAGTGATGGATGGTGGAGGGAGGTGAATGAATGAGGGATGGTGGGAGGGTGGTGAATGAGTGATGGATTGATGGAAGTGAAATTGATGGATTGATGCTGATGCTGCAAAACCTTTAAGGTGAATGGCCAAGAAGTGATAAACGCCACGCAAGAGGAAGCTGTCCACGTGATCAAGGTAGTGATAATGATGATGATGATACTGATGATTATAATGATGATAATGATGATGATGATAATGATTATAATGATGATGATAATGATTATAATGATGGTGATGATAATGGTTAAAATGATAGTAATGATAATCATTACAATGATGACAATAATTATAATGATGACAAATGTTAGTGATGATGATGATGATGAAGATTATCACGCATGCAGAACAGTCCTTCCAAAGTAAACCTTTTGGTCTCAAGAATTCCTCAATCCTCCTTCCCCACTCCTGCACACGCCATCCCCTCGCAAGAACTTGACGACCACAGCAACCACAGCGACGAAGATGAAGGCCACTTCAACTTCTTTGACTTGCAGTTCATGCCACGCGACAAAATCATTCACGTTCAGAAGGTGGTGTTTGGTGGTTGATGGTGGTGGTGGTAGATGGGTGGGGAGATGGGTGGGTAGAAGGAGGAAAAGGTGGGAAAGAGTGATAAATTGCTGGGATGAGAAGGGATCAAAATTGGCGGTGGCAGAGACATTGTTAAGTGTTGGTCGAAGGTGTTGATGAAATTTTTTTTAATTAGATGAATTTTTATTTAGGCGTGAACCTAAACAGGTTTCTAGAAGTTTTGCTTCGTGTGGAAATGGATTGAAATACAATTTATTTAATAAATTTGAATTATTCGCACACACGTAAACACACGCACAAACATGCAGACAGAGGGAGAGGTGCTGGGGATGAGTGTGGGAGGAGGGAAGGGTAAGGTGGACACCCCTATTTATATCACTAACCTCTTCCCTTCCAGCTGCCTCGCCAAGACGAGCCATTTGATGGTGAGGTTGTGTGGTGCAAGGGTGGAGTGGGTGAAATGGTTTGAAAAAGAGTTTTAAAAATCTCCTTAAAACTCAAAAAAATTCAATGCCAAGCACATCATCTTCAAATAGGTTGCATCAAGCTTCTGTCATCTTACACAGCCACACAACATCTTACAACCCCCACCACCATCACAGCCACACTCACAATTACATCTCAAAACCACCAGTACAGCTAAACAAAATCTCATTACCCAACCACCACCATAGCCACAACAACCACCATCACAGCTACAAAAACCACCACCACAGCCACAACAACCACCACCATAGCCACAACAACCACCACCACGACAGAAGGGCGACATCCTGCTATCGATCAACGGCGTCGACCTTACCAGCAGCACCAACGA
The DNA here is from genome assembly GCA_943735955.1 of Piscicola geometra. NCBI lineage: Eukaryota > Metazoa > Annelida > Clitellata > Hirudinida > Piscicolidae > Piscicola > Piscicola geometra. The sequence goes on along the minus strand of OX030959.1, from coordinate 7,527,281 downwards.
AGCAGCCACTAAAGCGATCGCCCAAACCACCCAAAAGAAGTTCGTCACTCTGCACATCCTGCAAGGTTGGTGGCTGTGGTGGTCAATTTTACAGGTTTGATGTGATTTAAAGATGTTGAGTGTGGTCGTGTAGTGTTTGGTGTTGGGCAGTTTAGTGTGCTTTTATGTTGTAGCGTTATGGTGTATTCTTATTATAGTTATTATGATTATTATTTTTATTATCATCATTATTGTTATTTTTATTCTTTCCTATACGACCAGGCAGTGAGACGTCAGACGGCACTGGAAACTTCACACCTTCCTGGAAATTCTGGCTCGCTGTGCCTCAGTATGTATGTGTGTATGTTTGTGTGTGTGTGTTTGTGTGTGTATGTATGTACAAGTGTGTTTGCGTATAAACCTACATGTGTACGCATAACAGTGTGCCTTTGCATACACGAACCTTCCAACCATACCACAGCTTCTGCTACAGGCCGAAGACAGTGCTGCTACAAAGGGACTCTCTGGGCTTCAGTTTGGCAGGCGGCTTCAAGATGAACGTTGGCGCAATGCCAGTTCTCGTCAAGTCCATCCACCCCTCCTCTTCCTGCCATGCAAGCTCTGCAGACCTCAAGTTACTATCGTTTTTGTGGAGATATATAATGTACAGTGTATAATATATAGGGCCTGATTATATTGTGTTATATTGATTCGGTTTCAGCGGCACTAGCCACCAAAAGTCTCATGAAGCGTCTGACTTACTTTGGTCTACAGCTGTTTCATGTGCATCAGTAAAGGAAAAATATAGGTTTTTGTAGAGAATCGAGAATTATACCTTATTAAACACCCTAGACTTTTCTTTTTTAGATGCGTTTGTTCACATATTCTGAAACTTTTTTCATACAACAAGACTCTCAGATGAAATGAAAATCTCCTTTCAACTTTACCTTAGTAGCATATTAAACACATTCATTTTCTTCATTTAAGCCACTCCACAGTGTGTTCTTCACAAGCCAAACTGATGCACAAACTCATCCTCTCACCCAGGTGTGGCGACCTCATCTTGGCCATCAATGGAATCTCCCTGGAAGGAGCCACGTATGGAGACGCTGTGAGGCTGATGACCTCTCAGACCAGTGAGCAACTGGAACTCACCATCGTTGCATGGCCTGGCTCATCAGTCTAGGAGAAGCTAGCAAGAATCTGAATCAATTCGTCCATTTATCTTATACTTTTAAAAAGCTTCTGAATTATTTTGACTGGAAGGTTAAATTGCATTTAAACATATCAAAGTTTGCAATTATTTTGAAGCACTCAAAAAGCGTATTACTTTATAGACTATAAATGTTCAATGTCTGTGTAGTTGAATAAAAAGCAGAAAAACCTCTTTATTTATTTGCAGTAATTTTCTTAGAAAGCAAATTTCTGTCAGATTAAAAATAGTTTGAAAACAAAATGAAAAAAATTAAAATAACAGATTTATTTAGCACAAAAGAAAACCCGCAGCATGAGGATGGCAAAGATGACGTAAATGGGGATGAAGAGAAAGTGGAAGGAGACTTCTGCTGTGGAGGAAAGCTTGGTGCAGACGAGATGGTAGAAAAAGAAGAGGGAAGTAGTGAGGCATATGGTGGAGATGAGTTTCATCACTGTGTCTTTCCAGCAGACGTTTTTGAGGAATAGTGACCTGACGCAGACAATAATGGTCAAGTAGGCCGTCAGAGCTGCAGAGAGGAAGGAAGGAATGAAAACACGAGACCACGCCATCAAGGAAGGGTTGTGAAGTTTGATGGTGAGGAGGATGGTAAAAACGATGAAACAGGTGAGGTTCAGCCACATCTCGAAGAGGGTCAGTCCCAGCCAAGAGCTGAGTGACTTTGAAATCATCTTTTTAATAAAAAAATTATTAGTTCTTTTCGGGATTTTTAGTTAAACAAATATAACGATTTCTGTTGGAAACTACATTTAAATCTCTTGAAATTAATATTTTTATCGCTCACAACAATAGAATAATTAGCAGAAGTTTCACTTTTAGCAAATAGTTGTCATGGTGATGAATTAGTGCACAATA